>CABEEJ010001551.1:58498-86186 GCA_901482245.1 Timema douglasi
ACCCACCACCCCAGCAAAGGCCGCCGCCGGCGAGATAAGAGAAAAAAGGGGGGGGGGGGGGGGAAAGGAAAGAAGAGGGAGGAAAAAAGTTTTGGAAAGAGGATGAAAGCTACCACATGACGGGATGATTATCTTGCGAGGTCGGGGAGTTTTGAAATGGGGGAAAACGTGTCCCCCCCGGCCCTTCGGTCCACTAATGTATCACCATATCCTCCTGACATGCAGGGAAACATATCCTATCTCTCTCATACACACACACACATCCTGTTTGCACACACTGCTGCCAACAAATGGGCGGGGAAATGTTTTCCGGTATTGTCAAAATAACATTTATTTTTATCTTAACGATTGATATGTCTTTATTTATACTTATTTTCCCCAAAACCACATCATTCGGCACGCGGACTAATCGTTGAGCTAACCCAGTTTGTTTTTTTGGTGGAAGGGAGACTGGGGCTCGTATCCTGGCTCGGCATACTGAAAATAGTTCCAGATTATTCATAAATTGTGTTCAACTCTCCTGCCAAGGCGTATAACCCGAATGGGTAAAAAGTCGCGGTGCTAAAAAAAATATCAAATCCTTCCACGCAAATACATGTTAATTTCTTATAAAACTCTACCTTTCTCATCCTTACGCCCCTCTTGTTATTAAACACGGATTACCTGGACTGGTAGTAAGGTGCGGAATCAAACTAATTTTCCCCCGTGTTCCGCATTTACTCTCCGTCCAGGCTAACCACATTGTTCACACTAAAGGTATAAGTAAGAGGAAAGTAGAATTTAGAGGAAATTTGCCTGGCATTTGCGTGAAGGGACAGTGGGATATCACTAAATACAAAAATTTCACCCAGCTGGAAACCAAACCTTGACCTCCTCGTCACTGGCAAATCAAATTAGTCAAGGCTGACGCCTACATTAGCGTGCCCATTCGTATGGGTAGTAATAAAGGAAAAAGAGGAAAATGCAATACCATTTTCCAATTAACTTCGGTCTCGTATAGGAACAACCTTGGCTATGTGATAGCAAAAAATTAGGTCTACTTTCATGTGTACCTAATATAAGTAATGTCCTGTGATCTGCAATCTACATCCGCCAGATTTGAGAGATAGACAAGTATAAGGTAGGCCTAAATATAGATACCTTTTCTTAACGAAAGTTACGTAACTCTGACATCTCTATATTCTTATAGGTCTTTCCATTGGTTATCTCGCTATAGGTAAAAGGGTTAATACAGTAATATTAACTCATATTTATTTGAGTATTAAAAAGATTATTTATAGATATATCATTTCAAAACACGTCTTAAAAACTATTTAACTTAGGTACGTCTAATATTACGCTCAGGCCTAGCTCATCTACGTTTACTTATTATATTGATACTAATAAGATGGATACGAAATTAAAACAACTTTAACTTGGTGACATTAAGTTTTTACGTTAAGAATTATGAAGTATGGCATTGCACTGAATAATTTAACGTGCAGTTCTATATAATGTGCAGTTCTAAGGTACCTAGTGCTTGAAATGATTTAAATAAGAGGAAAAAATTAAAATGTCAATACTTAAATGGGTAAGATATTTTTGTCTTAAAATTAGGTGTATATTAGTAGGCCTATTTGCAATCCTCAACATCCATGGGTAACATATTTTTTATCTTAACTTTCTACTTTATTAAAATTGTGTAGTTCTACAGTAGAGCCAATTTTGTGGAGTTCTAAAAAAATTACCCTTACCGTACATTATCCTCTGTAGTGAGGAATGAGATCAGACATAGTTGTGACTTTCAACTCTGTAACACTTTAAGATTTGGGAATGCTAGAACGAAAAATCACAGTTCTTTTTTTTACTAGCTAATCAGTATGAAATAATTTCCTTTGGGTGTTATATAGTCTGCTAGAGCTATCGTCAGCCATTTTATCATGTAATTCTAATATATGAAGATGGAACTCATGCAAGCTATGTGAGCAGGAGATATTTGATTAATCTATAAATAAATAAATATTATTATTACTATTATTATTAGCACCACGTCTTACTACCCGTTCGGGCTATTCGCACTTATGCTAATGTTCAATGGTATTGTGATTGTGAGATTAACTAGAGGACCTACAGTTTAACGTGGGATCCAAACCACGGTGGAGGCCTGGCCTTCCATATATTCACAAATTGTGATTAATACACGTCTTGTCAGTGGTGAAGGAAGGGTTTGGTAATCAGATAAATCTGTGCCGGGACCGAGGATTGAACCCCGTACCCCCAGCACCTGACACCTTACCCCTAGACCACCAGGACACTAATAACTAATATATAGTCGAACATTATAGCTGTCAGCTATTTAACTTGAAACAAAATATACCACTAAGAGTAATCGTTGAATTTTCTCAATATAGATTAATATAAATAGCAATTATGTTTGTCTACATCACCCGGAATCAAACCGGCTGACGTTCGAGATAATGGATTATTTCATGTCACGTGATCTGACTCAGCGTGTCCCAGAGATAGGCTGGGAAATCGAACCCCTTGAAAGAAGTTCGTTAGGATGTCAGCAACGTTAACAAAATATGCGTTTACTGCATCTTTTATAACAACCATCCTGCCCCCTTTACCACTTTTTTTTTACCCAACTCACGGGGTCTATGGATGGAAAGGGGAAACGGTGGGGGGAGAGGGGAGACACATACACACACACACACACACACTCATACATTTTAAAGCTGCTGGAATAAAACGAGAGCTTTCACGTCCTGTATATGTATTCAAAGATTATAACATTTCCGGCGATGGTAAAATGGAAAGCATTTTTTCATTCTATTTTTTTAAAGACTAAGCAAACATAACAAAAAAACATATCAAATAAATGGTTGTTACTCCTAGCTTTTTTATCTGCTTGTAAATATATATATATTTTTTAAAAGCATCCGTGCACATATGTATAGGCTTACATAGCACGTTTAATGTGTTATTTATTTATCTCTCATATTTTACTGTTGCGCTTGTGTAAACCGTGACAAACACCATCTGTATTTAAGGGCACCGCCTACTCGAAAGAAATATCCTCCATCTGCTGTAGGCCTATTTCATATAGGAATGGATGTTCCGAATCTTCACAACCACTTTTAAAAATTCTGGATATCTTAGAATGTTCTGTTGTGACCCTTTTAAAAAATTACTTTGTTTTAGAAAGCCTAAATCTATGTTTTCAACCATTTACCTTGGTTTCAAAACTTAGACGTTTCATGTGAAACGTCATTGAAATTGAGATTTCACTATTTCATGATTTTTTAATTATAAAACTTAACATATAAAGTGTTTAATCCTATAGTGACATATTAAAACCTTTCCCCTCCATTTTAACATGAACTATATTTTTAAATAAAAATAATTCTTGATTTCTAGGCGTGTAGGCTAGGTTTCGGTAAGTGGCCTTCTTAACGAATAGCTACATTATGAGACTTAGTTGGCAAAGTAAATGGTTATTAGAAAGTACTCCTCTGTTCAAGAGGATTTTTATGTAAGCTACTCATACTACTAGGTTGAGTATTTTAATTTATTATTGAACTTGCACTTTTGGAATCAACAGATTTTATCCCACTTATTTAACTCTATAACAAGCACAACACCCAAACCCACATCTGTTTATCTATCGCTGTCAAAAGGGAAGCCACAATTTCCCCAATGAAAGTTTATTTTGGTCGTGCCAGGAATCGAACTCAGGGCTCAATAATTGAGTAAGAAGACGGGCTACCCAGTGAGATAAAGTATCAACCACTCGTTTGGAACCCAGTCAAAACATCTCCAAAATGAATCGTACTTCTATTCAAACAATGTTTTTATATTCAAAATAAATATTATTATTATTAGCACCGCGTCTTACTACCCGTTCGGGTTATACGCACTTACGCTAATGTGTAATGGTAGGGTGATTGTGAGATGAAATGGAGGACCTACAGTTTAACGTGGAATCCGAACCACGGTGGAGGCCTGGCATTCCCCACATTCACAAGATGTCTTGTCAGAGGTGAAGGAAGGGTTTGGTAATCAGATAAATTTATGCCGGGACCGAGGATTGAACCCCGGCCGCCAGCATAGAAGTCTGACACCTTACCCCTAGACCACCAGGTCACCTCAAAATAAATAAATGTACCTTTATTGGTCTCGTGTGGTTTACCATTCACTGTCAATGATTTAGGTGGGAGTGTAGGGACTCGAGAAAAGATAAGTGGTTTTACAGTTTTTATACAAAAACTTTTCTTGTACAAAATAAATAAAATATTTTTCCAGTAGAAACAGATAATTTAATTTTCTTCACATGGTGATGTTAACAGCTAAAGAATATCTGTCATGTGAATAGCGGCATTAGAGAATAAACTTTTTAAATGAATAGAAAAAGTTGTCATTAAATTCCAGGACACCCTTGACAGATATTCCAAGAACTGTTGAGGTATGAATAAAGTTAAACTCTCTATTTCTACTGGAGTAATAGTTGATTTCTTTTGACCTAAAAAATGTTTTTTCCATAAAGAATGCAAAAACCTTGATTTTTTCGCGTCCTCTACAGTCTACACTATCACCTTAGGTGGTTAAACCATCTATTAAACTACCCAATCCGTCTTTACCCCATTAATTTATCTCTTAAATAACACAGCAATTAAAAAAAACGCACGTGGACTTAAGTTCGTTTGCCGGTGACGTGGAGGTCGGAGCACAAATCCCAGTCGGGTGTATTGTAGGTGGTGGTTTATTCTTACAAGTTGTTCACTCTTTCTCCACACGAATGACATATACACTTTGTCTAGAATCTACCTTCCTCCTTTTTTCCCCGTAAGTGTAAACATGTGGATACCCGGATGGGTAGTAAGACGCAGTCCAGATGATTATTTTTAAATTGAAAAGGGGTGGAGCGTGTGTGAGAGGAGTCTGGGGAAAAAGAAGGGCGGGAGGAATTTCAACTCGAACACATTTTAAATTTCAAATTTTGGAGCAGTGGAGTTTGGGATGCAAATGTTATTCCTGCGAGGCTTCTCAGAAACTCTGTCTGACGTCACTATGGAGCCCCACCCTCTTGTTTTTTTTTTATTGAGCTCTGTACGAGACAAACATTTAAATAGCTGCAACTGTAAAAAAAAAAAAGAGAGAGTTTTAAAGCGGTTTACTCTATGGAAAAGATGTTTACTAATTCATCAGGAAAGTGAATTCAACCATATTCAAAAAAGGAGTAGGACGCTTTGACAGACTTCTCTTCCAGTGGTCGAGTCGTTAAAGAGGCTTATTTAAGATTGGGGCTTCCTGATGCTAGTGTTGGGTGTTCACGGTTGCTGCCTGGGCCTAAGTTAATTGGGCGTCTGTATCCCTGTCTGGCGCACTCGAATTGCGGAATAAGGTATACCTGTCCACATGACTTGTGGAACAACCTGTGGTCCCATTCAACTCCTAGCCAATAGCCTAACCTAACCTAACCTCCATGCTCAATTTTGAACAAAGTCACTATAAATTTAATTTTTAACCAGCAGTTCGTGTAAGGGCAATACCGAGCTCAGATGAGTTGTTCCACAGTTCATGGGCTCGTTCTGTTAACAAAATATGTATTTTATACTGGTGGTTAATTAATACCTATCCAGACTATTGGCTATGAATTTTAAATATACTAATGAGATATATATTAACAGTGGAATTTATAGGAAATGCACCCACATTTGCTTGGAGCGAGAGCAAAAAACAATTGGAGAGGGGGAACACCCGCATTGCAACCAACCGGGATTCCAGCCCCAATCTCCTTGTAACTTGAAAACCAGACTAAATGAGCCTGATATTTAGTTCACGTGAGCACCGATGAGGGCGGGCGGGCGGGCGTTATATACTAGAACGCCACTAACACTCAACACTCAGCAAGCAGCTTTGTTCTTGCATACCGCCCTGGCTAATAGCCAGTCTTTGCACTAACAAAAGAATCAGGCACACTAACCGTGCGATCGGCCCATCCAGTTAATAATAATGGACGGAGTGGCAGCTGGGTATCATGTGTAAACGGTAGGGAGATTATTTTCACAGGGGGTCAAGGGTCAAGTCGGTCTAACAGAGGTGGCCAGAATGGTCTCATGAATCCTAATTTGGTGGGTACATTCCAACACTCATGTGTCTGCTATTACCTCAACAAAAGCTACGAGGGATGTTCAGGGATAGTACTGTGGGTTTTTTTTAGCCCCGCATCTTTCTACCCGTTCGGTTTATTCGCTCATGTAATAATTACGCTGATGGTTTTAAGGATTAAGAACGTTATATTTAGAGGAAGTGTACCCGTATTTGCATGAAGGGAGTGTGGAAAACCATTTTAGAAAAAACCTCCTCAGCACACCCGACCCGAGATTTGAACCTCGATCTCCATACTATCGGCAGTCTAGTCTACTGCAAGAGTAGCGCCTTAGACTTTGAAGCCACCAAAGTGGATTGATAGTAGGTCTACTGTTAACATTTAAAATCTAGAGATTATAATAAATAGGGTTTAAACAAAATCATACCTACCTCTGTGGCTTAGTTGGCTAACGCGCTAGATTCGTGTTGAGCTAGACTGCCGAGGACGGGGAGATCTAGGTTCTAATCTCGGTTGGGTGAATTGGGGTGGTTTTTCCTAAATGGTTTTCGACGCTCCCTCCATGCAAATGCGGGTTAACTTCCTCTAAATTCAACCTTCACAATTCCTAATCCATTAGCGTAATTCGAACGGGTATTAAGACCCGGTGTTATAATTTAATTTAATTTAATTTAAAGTTTAAAAATTAACTCATATAGTATGAATGCACGCTGAACTAAACTTAACTCGAGAAGAGTTTTCCCACAAAAACAAAGAAAGAGGTAGACTGATTTTGCTCTTCTGTGCATGAGTGAATATTATTAAATGGTGGTTGTCATCAGATTGGTGACTTAGCAAAATAAATGGTTTGTCAAGTTTATTTAGTTTAGTCAAATAAACAAACTCGTTGAACATCGCATCACACATCAGCGTAGTTCCTCTTGGTGTTCTCTCATTTCATGGTATTATTTCCGAAGTGAGCTCAAATACTCAAATTTATCTTGAAACCATATGAAAACTAATATTTTCTGAAAGACCAGATAGATCTATATGGATATAAACTTTTAATTCAATTTAACTTCATCTTGATTTCAAAAAACATCGAAGACGTTTGTTTGCCTTGTGCAGTTGTCCGTTGGTCATCATGTGTGGATGTAACTAAACTCTACTAAAATCGCAACGAATTGACCTCAATCTTTTTGTATTAGCTTCATCTGTTCGGCGCCTGCTCTTACATCGAATTTGAGTGATCCAACTTAGGCGCCTAGCTTTAAATAAAAAACATAAAATATAATATGTGTATTATGACATCGTCAACTTTATAATATAAAAACAATGATTATGAGTTTCCAGATAATTAATACATCCTATAGAAATCACATTTGTTCATAATGTGACGCCATTTATAAAATCCTTTTGTTCAGGAATTCTTCTTTCGTAAGTCGTCGCTTGGGTTCCACGTGTTGTCGAAGTCGAATCTTTGTTGTTTCAAAAGGTAGTGCTTCCTGTTTTAAAATGTTAATTAAGTCTCCAAAATTGGGTTCTACTTTGGGGATTTTTTTTTGCGAAGTTTAGAACACCAGCCTTACAAACTATTATTTTTTCGGTGTCTCTCTCTGCAACAATTCCAGTGCCTATCATCATAATTCATCCAGTCTTCCACGAAATAATCGTTAAGAGAAGTGAGGTCTACGTCACCAGGGCATTTAGAATGTATCGCCAACCATTCATCGTCTACACAGGAAGGTGGTAAATGGGCCGGGGCTTAACACATGAACGTGAAAGGTTTCATCCCTAACATACTTGTATGTCACATATAGATTTTGAATAGCACGCCAAAGAGATTGATTAAAATGAAAGTAGTACAGCAATATTTGACAGTCAGGATATGTGTTTTTGATACATTTTGACTACTGCATCTTCACAGTCAACTTTAAATTTGTTGTGAATGAATGGCGGAGTTTTTTCATTTATTAATGAAAGCATCCGGGCATAAGTTTAAGGATGGGTTTTTTCAGCAGTAGTGCGAATATTGTTGGAACTACATTTTTCCGAGATCACAATACTTCGTCTTGATATGAGAAAGTAAAAAGTGGATTTTACAGTTCTATCTGTCCCCATGTTTGTCAGTCAATTCTTGAAGTAGCCACTTTTCGCCAAATATTTCGTTTTAACTTTCACTTAGGTAAGTAATTAAATACTATACAACACATTATGTCCAATCAATGGCGATGCATGTGATTCAACAGCTATATTAAAAAAAATTGGCTGGTGTAATACATAGGTGTACAACTCAAACGGGCAGTAAGACGCGGTGCTAAAAAAAACTTTAACTTTCTTAAAGACTATCTGCTTTGGACGACTACGGGAAACAATAACAACTCCCAGGAACCTTCACTAGATAAAAGATGTCATAGTTTTATTTAACTTAAAACCTTTAACAAAAAATGAAATCATGAGAATGTCAATAATAGTATTTATAGAAATTTCTATAATAGTTATATTTCGACGAGTGTGATTGGACAGTGTATGTATGTGAAACTTTACTATTGTTTGATAGTTGACACAATATCATGGGAATAAGGATACGGAATGTGTGCACCAAATTAAATATCATAAATACTATAGTGATACGAGGCTTACGGAGTTAGTAGATTACCCGCCCAAACTGTCCGAATGTTTATACCCCATCATTTAGGGAAAAGGAAGGTATAGTGTACAGGAAATGTAGCCACGTTTGTATAAGGGGAAAATAAGAAACTATTTTCATTTTTTCATTTTATTCAAGGTATTAAACGTGCACCTTCAGAACCAACTGATTACATCAGCACGCGACTTATAAATTAACTCAAATCTATAACAGACACAACATCCAGCCCCCGGCCATTAATTCATCACTGTGAGAGGGGAAAGCCATATTTCACCATTGATAAATTTTTCTGTCATTCCAGCCAGATATTGAACCCGGGACCCCTCAGCAGATAGACACGCTACCGACTGAGCTAAGATGTCAGACAATATGGACATAATTAAGGGGGGAGGGGGGAAAACCCTTCATTACGTCCGATCGGGGTTCGAACCTCATCCTTCCCATCAGCTGAAAAAAAGCCAGACTAGATGAGACTGACGTCTTTTTCTGCATGCCTAACCATAGCTGGTTCCATGGTAAAAGATGTAGATATATTAAGCCCAATATAGAAACTCTTATCTCGACATGTTACCACGTGGCTGGATGACAATACCGCTAAATAAATCCAAACAATAAATACAGTTTTTTTAATGGCGCTAAATTACCGTTACAGCTCCTTTGGATCACCGCAATGCATTGGAAGGTAGGTAAGGTATGACAACCATATTCAGCGATCTAACAGGAAGTGCGTCCTGAATTTAACCCAAGCGGTGCACTGTCATGAGAACTTCCTTTTATCAGATGTACTTAAACCTTTAAGAGGGCTGCCTACCGGAGCGTTGAAACGCGTCGCAGACGTACAAACATTTGGCGTTATTTAAAGCTGTATTTAAAAAAATTCAATATATAGTTCCGGTCAAAATAAAGAGGGAAGGTACCAACATATTCCTATAAAATTAAAAACCTTGCATTTGAAGTTCTTATACCTCCTTAAAAATCAATAAAAAAGTAAAATTATCTCATTTTCATGGACGTTTTACGTGAAATGTTTGGTTTTGATAGCAAAGTAAGTGGTTAGAAACAAATAAAGTCATTTTTAACAGGGTTAAACGAGAACATTATAAGATATTTGAGGATCGTTTTAGTGGTTTTGAAGCTTCATAACTGCCTTTCCGATCATAGCTACAGGGGTGTGAGGAAATTTCCCTTCAAGTAGGTGGCACCTCTAATGGCCTAATAAATGTGGTAGTAATATGTAGGGCAGTTTTTAAAAGAGGTACACCCATGCTAACATAAAGAGGCGATGGGAAAACTAAAGTAAAAGTTACATGTAGGAAATACCTTCCTGGCGCACCCAAGATTCGAACCTTGACCTACCTTGTCACTGAAAATTCAGTATATTGTGAGTCTAACGGTTTTAGACCACGTGACAACTGGCACGGGTCACTTTACGTTGATTTGACTAAACATACCATAGTTGAAAAATTTCGTGAAATATTATTACTAGTAGTTAAAGGTTATTTTTTCGTGGTTCACTACTCACTTCCTGGTCGAACAATCTGCATTTTTTAGTTAGACTAATGGGGTAGGGTGAAGGGAGGTATAATATAGAGGAAATGGTCCTTGGATTTGTGTGGAAGTAAATTGGGAAACCATTTTGAAAAGAAAATAAAACCTCCTCAGTACACCCGGGTGGGATTCTAACCCCGATCTCCCCGTCCCCTGCATAGCAGACTAGTAAAAACCCTGACTTTGAGTCCACGTGTCCATCGTTGCGGGTAAAATAAAAGAAGGTTAAACATGCGAAAGTTATAGTCTACCTCGATTATTTTGCGACCGAAATGCTACACAATCATTAAAACAGGTTAAAATAACAATAGACTTAAATAATTCAATTCAATCGCATTACGCTGCGTATCGGGATGATATTGAATAATGCATTCTGATAGCACATGCTTAATGATATGTATAACAATGGTAAAGGTTGGAGGTGGGGAAGGGGTGAGATCGAATTTAATTATTTTTCTAAACAATTTAATAAGCCTCAATACAATACACATAACCGTTGGAATGGGAATGAATCAAATAAACATGAATTATTTTCTTTGAACAATGCCCAATGCAAAAAAAAAAAGAGTGTGTTTTCAAAGAGTTGTATTGTTTAATTCCGTCAGTGGTGTGGAATACTCTATTCTTAGAGTGGTATATGGAAATTTTGAAACCTTCCCAATACACTTACGCCTTATACAGGATGATCCAAAAGTTGCGCAACCCTGTTTTCCCAAGGATATTTCTCGAAGAAGAACATGGAAAATGAACATGTTGTTTATATGCATGGCAACACTCTAATGTTGGCCGGGTGTTATGCAGCCATGTGATCTTGGGATATACACTAGGTCTAACCAGTTGAGTTACAGCATTTGAAAGTGTAAGATGAGTCTTTCACGAGCAGAGTGAGGGTTCATTTCGGAACATTATTGTAAGGCCAATTCGTACATAGAATGCCAACAATCGCTTGTGCGTAGTTTTCCAGAATCACGCGTGCCTAATAAATCAACACTATGCTGAATTGATGGCACAAAATATAAGTTTTTTCTTTGGCGTACGTGACCTTTGAATCACACTGTATAAGTTAATGTGTTATGCATGCGGTCATGTTGACATATTCTAGCTTTGAGGATTGAGAATACTTTTTTTTTTTTTTATTTGAGTACTTAGCGTGAGCTTTTTACAAACAGTTTTTAAGTTGGTCTCAAAGAGAGCAAGTCAAAAGTAGACGTATGTGTTAAGACGTGTACTTAACGGCGCCACCTACTCTAAGGGAAATATCTTCGCACTAATGCATTACTTGTAGGAGTTGCTTCCAAACCACAAAAACTATCCTCAATCATCTTAGAATGTTCTGTTATGATCCTGTTATAAAAATATATTTGCATGAGAAATAGAGGTTATATGCTCCTAACCATTTATCTTTCTTGATCTCAGAATTGAAACATTTCGCAAGAAAAGTCCTTGAAAATGATCTATTTTCACATTTATGAGGTTTTTAGAAATATTATAAAACTTAAAATTCGAGGTTTTTAATCCTATAGGGCATATTGATAATTATAACATTAGCCTCCATTTTTAAATGAACCATATCTAGAAATAGAAAACCATTTAATAAATAACGAGGTATTTCTGGACGTCTGCAACGCGTTTCAGTGCTTCAGTAGGCGTCCCTCATAAGAAAAGAATCAATGTTATCTTATGTAACAGTTCACAATAAATCATGCGTGGTGTAGCAGTTAATTAAAACGTTGTTGGAAATTACCATAATTTTTCTTAAGCATTTCTACAAGGAACGAGATCATGCTATCAACAAATCAAAAGGTAGCTTTCGTTAATTTGAATTTGTCCTGTTTAATATTTGATCTTACGTCTTTCTAAGATATTATCTGTTTATTTTAATTGAATTAAATGTAATATTGTTTGTGATTAGTTCTAACTATGTATATATTTATTTGATTTCTCGCATTGTTGGTCACGTTGACTGAAAGTTAAGCTTATATAACTTGAGAATAAAATAGCCGAAGCTATTATTTATGCTTTCTTGTGAGGAATTCTCTACCTTGTTTAATTTTTCAATTTTCAGAATAATTTATAATTTGATTTTTTGCGAGTCCTAGTTGGGTCTACTGAGAGTAGTTTTTCCTGAATGGTTTCCTAATCTACTGCCACGCAAATTCGTCTCCGTTTACCAATAACCTCTCTCATCCATACTTCAGTAAAGTAATTAAACGCAGTTAACCTGGACGGAGATTAAGACGTGCGCTGCAATTTTATTTTTTAATATACGTATTAAAATGATTTGACGCTCTTATAGTTTAACTTCTATCCACTAGAGGACTCTGTTACTCACATGTTTGTTTAGCTAGATTTTATGTTTTAAGTTTCAATTGTGATTCATTAAATTCGAATCAAACGTATCACGTGTGACGTGTGCACCACATACAGACACAGACACACACACACGCATACATTTTAACTCTATTTTTTTTCAATAGTGAACCAAGCTTTATATGTGTGCCATGTGGGGGGCAAAAGCCTCTCTTAACATAATTATAGCCTCCCTGATAAAAAAAATACCATCGCTCGTCGTTAAAAACAGATAATGATGTAAACATTCGTTACAGCGGTTCGTTGTTTATTTTCTAGTTAAAAAACTGTTCGTCACTGGGAATGAGTGACTTTTAAATATAATTATATATATATATATATATAAAGTTAGATTTGAGTGAAATATTTCTTATAGTTTTGGATCTATTCTTTGACATTAGGAATTTAAAAAAATCAATAGGTGTCTAACTAAAATTTCTAAATACGATAGTTTTCAATAAATATTGTGTGATTTGGTTACTCTCGTTGCGTCGTAGTGCCCGCGCGGGTCGGACGCATACATTCCGAGCTACGTTAATGTAAGAGGAATGAGTAAGGAAGAATTTTAGAGGAAATATATCCGCATTTACGTAGATGAAGAGAAAGAAACCAAAAACCGCAGTACACTGTTGACCGGGACTTGAACCCCAACCTCTACGACACCTAAAGTGCATTACTCGAGCGTGATGCATTAGATCAAGCGACTACTCATGGGGATTTGGTCATATTATTAAATTGCTGAATGATACCAAAAATAGCTAATCCCAAAAAAAGCTACTTATTTTTTTGTAGTTTAGCCAGTATAAAATATCAGGAGATTAAACTTTGAATCATTTAATTCGAGTGTAAAAAAATTACTTGCTAGCAGGCATGCGGGTCAGTAGCTAAACAACACATCGTTCGTCGGTGATGTGGAGGTCAAGGCTCGAAGCCCAGCTAGACACAATGGAGGAGTTTTTCCCAAATATGTTCCCAAACTTCCTCCACACTAGTGCCGTGAACATACCCTCTAAATTTCACGATTTCTCCTCCCAACCCCATTAGTGTGATACATGTGGATAGACCGGAGGAAAAATGTATCTAGAAAGATAGAGAAAAAAAGAGAGATAAGACGTTCTTCTACGCAGCTTCCTTGATAAGTATACACGAAGATACGACGCAAACCCATAAATAAATAAGATATAAAAAGTCACAACCAAGTTGACGTTGAGACGCGGCCGCAAGATGTAGGCTACCCAAGGTTCCAAATTTATTCTGTATAAAAAAACATGTCTCGTATTTGATTCCGATAAAACTTGAGATATGGTATCTTGGAAACCGCACAGTCCCACAAATTGGAAAGTCAATACAACACACACACAAAGGTAGACATCACCCCGACCCTACCCGAGCAGCCGAGACTTGAATCTCCAAGTCAAAGAGACGTGTACACTCTGGTTATTTTGCATCTAATACTTAATAGAACGCATGCGTCAGGAACAGATAAATTGGGGACATGGATGGCATGTTTGGTTTCAAGAGGCCCAGGGCGCCCTATTTATACGACCCTTTTGTTGGGAGCACGAGTTAAGGTAAGTGATTTTGAAGTGTTTATAGCAAAAAGGTTTATGGTTAAAATAAAGCAAATATTGCTCCAGTAGATAAGATACATATAGTTTAATTTGCTACACATAATAATTCCAACAGCTCTTGAATATGTATGCTACCATGGGCATCACAGAATTTATATAGAGCTTGTTTCTTTTTATTTGACAGGTTTCTAATCAAATACCACTATACTCATGACATATATACAGGAACTTTTGAGATATATGTGTATTAAACTAAACAAAATCCATACAATGGAACAATATTTTATTTGTTTTGGTCAAGAAAAGTTTTTGGTTATAAAAACTCCCCAAATACTAACCTTAACTAGCACCACTTTCGATCCCCCTTTAACATACATTAAAAAATATAATTTTATTTAATTCTATGAAACTATCTTCTCCAGTCATGAAATGGAGATATTTACTCAAAATTCGTGATATAATATACACTAGCAAACCCGAGAACCAATTGCGTTAGATATACGTAAAACATTTTTTAATCAGGGTTTTAAATTTCATAATTTTATTTTTAAAGAATTAACGTCTTCATTTGTATGTTTGGACCAATAAAAATATCAATATTGGGTCCCTGAGGGCCAACATTTCGTATTAAAATGTTGACTTCCGGTTAAAATTTTCGTCATTTTACTAGGGGATGCACATCTTATTGCTATCACATTGCTAATAAATTTCTCTTTTATAAATTTTGACCAATAATATAAGTATTTATTGACTGAGGAGTCTAAAATTGTAGCAGATTTTGAGAAAATGGAATTTTTCTCTTTTTATTCTCTAGTAAACTGCTATTAATTTTAGGGTTTGAGGGGTCATAAAACGTTGACACCCATCAACATCTTGGGTTAGATTTTTTTTTTTTGCTGTCGCAATACTTCACCTTTAGTGTTCGAAATGTTAAATTATATAGGCCTATATATATATATTTGCAATGATAAGTAATCTCATATCTCAAATAGTTTCGGAGATATGATAAAAAAAAATGAATTTACGCATCATACCGGAGCCCTTAAAGCCATTTTGCTGAAATATTGAAAGTAGCTATTTGGTTTATAATATTTATAAATGCTTTGAAATGAAATTGAATCAAAATCATTAGAGCCGATTTTGAGAAAATCGACTTTTTCTCTTTTTGTTCTTCAGTTTACTACTCTTAATTTTAGGGTTAGATATCCAATTCCAACAACCCCTTGGGGTAACCCTATGAAAACCCTAGATACCAAGTTTTAGCCCGATCGGTAAAATAGTTTTTGCTCTAGTCGAAGGTACAGACAGACGGACGAAGATTCAAAAACTACTTTTTAGAATTCGGGGAGGGGGGTCATGAAACGTCGAGATTCATCAAACTCTTGAGTTCGATTTTTTTACAATCACAATACTTTCTCTACCTGTGAGATAGCAAGAAAGTAATTAATGATACGGTAAATTATTTGAAATACCAATGCTAAGTCAAGTGACAAACTATTTGGCTTCTGAATGATCCAATATAAATCCCACTGCCATTATGTTTCAGTGTAAGCTCTTTATAATATACCTATTACTACATAGAATGGTTTATGTTAAAGTGAAGCATTTATATGTATCTACCTACTTCGGTGGATGCATGGCCTAAGGCATCACTCTTACAATAGACTAGACTTCTGATGATGATGTTTACTAAGTGTGGTGTTTCTTAAATGGTTTTTCAGTCTACCTCCATGCAAATGCGGGTATACACCCTCTAAATTCAACCTTTATCAACCATAGGTCACTAGCGTAACTAAACCATTTGCATATAACCTGAATAGGTAGTAAGACGCAGTGCTAAAAAAAAGTATTTATAGTAGCAGGTCACACCAACCCCAAATAAGACTATCGTACCAGCAACCGTTTTAATCCAGAGACCATGCCAACACCCTGATAGATATTTATGTCATTGTAAAGTCTAATTAAAACATAAGTTTATATTATTTTTAGCACTGCATCTTACTACCCGTTCGATTTATATGCCTGTGTACTAATTATACTAATGTGTTAGGGATTATGAAGGTTTAATTTAGATGAAGCGCACGCACATTTTCGTGAAAGGAGAGTGGAAAACCATTTAGGAAAAATCAGCCTCAGTGCACCCAACAGAGTTCGAACCCTAATATCTTCGTCTTCAGCAGTCTAGTCTATTTGACTTGACCATATAAATTTGTTAAATTATACTGTATGCATAGGTATATATTATATACAATCTGCCTTGATATTTCATATCAAAATATTTGATCCGAAACATTTTTATTGTGAAATAAGTATTAGATTGAATAATGAAAATCACGGATTCGCACAAACTTAAAATGCTTCTAAATGGGTAGAAAACAATTAACTTTAGATTCTATTTAAATCTGGAAAATTATATCTAAGACATTAATTGTGTAGAATAAAAGCTTGAGTTCGATCTAGATTGTAAGAACCTTTTTTTTTTGGCAGGTATAAAATTTACCTAAACAATTTAAATATATTTATAGGTAAAGTCATGTGATCTTAAACCGGTAAAGCAAAATATTTTCAATGTCAACTGCAAAAATGTATATTTGTATTTTCTGATGGTTTCTTCTTACGGGTCCTACTATACAAGGAATCTTTAAAATACTATAGGATCAAGTTTTATTAGGTCGGAAGTGTATGTGAGTAGCTGCTGGCTCGCAATATATTGATGGCGGAGGCCCATCTTTTGACATTCTACAAGGTCAGGTTACGTCTGCATGAAGATAGAATGACTCAAACAACCAGAGTAGATACGGTGTAATTTCTCTTTTTCTTTAGATCAGAAGATGACATTTGCATAAGGTTTGAATAACATATAACCCGCCTCGGTGGCGTAGTTGGCTAACGCGCGAGTCGTGTTGAGCTCGACCGCTGAGGACGGGGAGATCGAGGTTCGAATCTCGGATCGGGTGAACTGAAGGTTTTTTTCCTAAATGGTTTTCCACTCTCCCTCCACGCAAATGCGGGTTCACTTCTTCTAATTCAACCTTCCCAAATCTCAATCCATTAGAGTAATTAGTACTTAAAGCGTATAACCCGAACGGGTAGTAAGACGTGGTGCTAAATATTATTATTATTATTATTAATTGAATAACATATAACAATATTTGTTATACACGAACATGACGAGTATATATATGTTCCGTGTCTTACTAACCATCTGGGCTACAATAATTTTAACCACGATAATGTGGTATGCAGTAGAAAGGTATAGTTTAGATAAAATGCACTCGCATTTTCGCGGAAGGATGGTGAGAAACTTTTTTTTAAACATGCACCTTGACAGGATTCCAACCCTGACCTCATCACCGGCAAACTAGTTACAAGAGGAAAATGGTACCTTTGAAAAACGTGCTCGATGGTACGTATCTTAAACTACTCTGAATCTTTCAAAATGAATTAGAGGGACAGTTATATTTAACCGCACTAAAGATCACACGTTTTCAAACTGGAGGGCGAAAAGGTTTTTGATCCATAATAAATCGCTCAAGATATTATTAAATGTGGATGGTTAGGGTTTAGGGAAAATTTTGTAAGAAAAAAAAACCTAATTGAAGTTGATGTTTTGAAGAGAGTTTCAGCTACAAAAGGCAGCTCAGCTAGTTTGTATGCAGGCAGGTGAGGTGGGCAGGGTAGCGGGTATTATTGGATGGAAGAAGCGGGTATTACAGGCTCACCAGGTGAGAAGCGCTAATGGTGACGCACTAATGTCAGGTTGCCAGTCCTTAAAAAAAAAATTAAACTCCTCTCACTTTTGTGCTTTCTGAACACAACGCATACAACACAAACGATCCTTCTCTTGATACAGGAGCGGAAAAGATTTGTTAACGACCTCAATCGTTGTCCAGAGGGTTAACTTTATTTTTTCACCGTGATGCATCTTACTGCTGGGATATCCAAATATTTACACTAATGGGGTAGAAAATGGAAAGGTAAAATTTTGTGTTAAGTGTAGCTGTTTTATTGTTGGGTGATAAATTTTGCTGTCTTAGTTAAATTAATTTGTAAGTCTATGTTCCTGTGTATGGGTTAATCCTACTGGTTGCGATCCAGATATTACAATTTCCAATACAGTTGCCCCATGGCTTCTTTGGTGCTGACTGACAATTCACAGCTGACTTCTGACAGTCAAAATTTAGGTATATACATAAATTTTGACTGTCAGAAGTGACAGCTGCTAAACATATGTTTTGCAGATCATCTAGTTCGGCGTATGGATACGTAATTTGGTCCGGTAACTTTTTAAAGCTGTCAGTCAGCACCAAAGAAGCCATGGGGCTACTGTACTAATGTTGAGTGTTGCTGTCCTAGGTTAAGTTAGTTTGTGAGACTATTATTGTGTATGGGCTTGTCCTGGTACCCAGATACTACCATTCTCGGTGTTAGTATTGTGTTTAGTGTTATTCTCCTTGGAAGAGTTAATTTGTAAGTCATTTCCTGTTTATGTTTGCTTCCTGGTTGCTATGTGTTCATGTTGATAGTGTAGGGTGTTAATTGTTGGGTTGTAAGTCAGGTGGCTAGATATCTATGTTTAGAAAGCGCACACAAAATTTCACAAATATTCTTATCTATGGAAATTTAGCAATCCCCTATTCGGGACGTATAAAAGTTATTGTGCACGTATTGAGTCCATGATTATGATTACTTCTAGTACACGTTTGATAACTTCGCACGAGCCCGTCTCAGCGATAGAATGATCTAAGACAGTGGTTTCCAAACTTATTTTGTTCCATAAATAAACTTATTCCCAGTGCATCCTACAATTCCCTATCCTTTAAAAAAAAAAATCAGAATAGCTGTTTTCACGACTTACTAAGAAGGAAAATAAAACAATTTTTGAATTTAAAACCATGTCCAACTATCACTTTCTTAGTTATTAAAAAATAAAAAGTTTAATTGAAACAAAATTGATTTAAATATATAAAGGGGTACCAACTTTTCAAAGTCTGGTAGTTAATTTAGCAAGTATTGTGTACAGTTACCACATTTAGTATCTGCGGTATTTGGTCCGACACCTTATCTTAGACATTAGCGTGTCTGCCTACTAAACTTAAGAGTCCTAGGTTCGATTTCCGACATGGCCAAAAATGTATCATTGATGAAAACATGGGTTTACCCTTTCACGTAGATAAATTAACAGCCGGGAACTGTATGTTGTGCTTGTCGTAGTCTTAAGTTAGATTACAACAGTCCTAGCAAGCCGGCAGTGGAATTTAAAAAAACTGACCCAGGCCAAAGACTTGAAACAGTAATGGATGTAAAAAAGTAACTGCGGTATTTCCAGCGTGGAAGTAGTGGTAAATGACAACTTGCAAATGTTACCAGATCTACTCTCGTGTATCCATTCGCCAAACCACATGATCTGCAAAACCCTATGTTGAGCTGTTGTCACTTTTGGCAGTCAAAACTTTAGCAACAAATCATTCGCTTTTAACTTTTTTTTTCTTTTAACCGTTTCTACGTTAATGAAACATGAACTTATGAAAATAATCATTTGGATGTATCTTTTTTGTGGAAGTGGTGTATATGGTTCACTTAAAAACGCTTTACAAACAAGAGCTTCTAAAGGGCTGCGTTATCTTCATACATTAATATGGCGAACCAGCTGAAATGAGGTGATGAGTTATTTTTTTAAAGTTTCAATAATTTTATAAAAAGATAGATTCAAAAAACAAAATAAATATTAGAGAAGAAAAAAATAGTACAATTACACATCTACATATAGTTTGTATTAATATGCTTGTATAAACTAAGAAACACTTAATATTAGACACAATTTGTTGTCCGTAATTTGAAAACCATACACTTAATACTAAACACCATTAATTTATCTGTAATTAAAAAAATACTAATTAATAATAAGCACAATTTCAGTTAGTCTTTTTATTTATGATTTAAAAAATTTATTTTTTAAAGATCTCAATTCGATATTCTTCAAATACCCCATGTTTCTGAAGGAAGGGTTTGTATATAAATTATTTCACAATTGTGGCGGTGTTTGGGTTCGATGTGGTAGCAAGGTTGGAAGGGGGGGGGGAGGCACTGTAGTGGTAGGTGAAAGGGGACGGTCAGAGGACAAATATTCTTACTACAGGGAGTTATTCTATAACGCGTATTTTTACTTCGCGATTTGGATACAAAAAGATCGATGAAATGGGGATCATTTTTCGATAACGAACCATTGTGATTCCCCGCGCTAGAGCCTTGTTTCTCCACCACTGGCACTATAATAAATAGCGCCTGCTCTTATCGCCTCAGTCTGTTTCCAGCTAGATTGCAATAAACACCATTGTTTTCCTCTTTATAGATGATTCTACTTTATGTGATTTAAGGTATTATTTTGGTATTTGAATGTTTATTAGTTGAATTTTGACTTTTTTTAAAAATACACAATACGATGCAGACCCTACACAACAAAAATGAAATATAAAATAGGTCGAGATATAAACGGAAAGTGATTTTTCATCAGTTTGGTCGGTATCTACTACCCCCTAACCTATATTTTCCCATTTAATGAATGTTCTCTATAAAACGATCTTTCGATAACTCGATCGCGTTATAAGAGAGCTTGCTGTATTAAAAGAAAATAAATAGATAAAGGAAAAACATTATATTCGTTTAAAATGTTCTGCTTATTCTTTCAATACCGATACATACTGCTATCGATACATTATTTTGATATTTGTATGCAATCGATAATTTTCTCTCGATACTTGGAAAGAGCTAAGTATAAATACTTATCTTTCGATACCACAATCCTAGTGCCAGATAGACCAGAATACAAATCCCGGCGGATGTAGGGATGTAGGCTTACTGAGAGTGGTTTTTCCTATATGGCTTTCCACTCTCCCTTCTCACAAATGAGAGTAAGCCTATAATTATGTCCTCTAAATTCTACCTTACTGGTCCCTACCTTAGTAGTGTAAATATTTGGAAAGCCCAAACTAGTAATAAGACGTGGCGCAGAAAAGAAAAGCACGAGTATTACATCCAAGTTAAGAAAAAAAAAAAAAAAGAGNGCTAAGTGGCTTCAATATGCCCCGGTATAGAAAGAAAGATAGTGGATAATGCATGACGGGCGGTAATGCTTAATTCTTTACAACGCCATTAAAGGCAATCTACTTGAAAGTACATACTTTACAGACAAAAGAATTCGATTACAAAGAAATAATTCTAGTCTATATTTGAAAGTTGCTGACAATGGAGCGAATTATGTTGAGAATATTTTGTTGCAGATTACTTTTGGCATTGTTTCACAATAAATAATTTAAGAATAGATAAGAATATATGCATTGAACCTTCACCTGTACGTCATATTGTAAAATATATCTTACCTACGCCATTAGAAAACAGATTCGGAGAGCACGAGTGGGAAATAAGACGAGGTGCACTATATATAAGTCCACACCCCTCCATCTCTTCCTGATAAGAACTTCCTTCGTGTTCACCTGAGAGTCAAAGTTATCGATGAGAGGGAAGCAGGGCTCGCCTAGCATTGAACCCCGATACGCACCCCAATATCGAGAGACAGTTCGTGCGGAAGATGATTGAAAGTTCGACCTCTATACAGGAGAGGGCGGGAGATGAGTCGCCCAGGGAAATGCGGGCTCAGTTCAGTTGGCAGACGTGACTCAGGATCCAGTACTTGGAGGAAGTAGTGGTGGGGAGGGGAATTGGCTAAATAAATATGAAGCGGTGGATGGGCCGTAATAAGAAATTGGAGATGGAAAATTGTCTGTTTTAGAACGTTCTACTTAACTTCTTTCTCGTAATTTTTTTTCGACTATTTTAATGATGTGAATGTGCTCAAAATATATAGACAATTTTTAAAGTTACCACTTCAGTTTGATTCCTTCTAAGAAAGTTAACATTATAAACATTAGCAAATGAGTTTTTTTTAAAAGCAATAAAATCTATTGCAGTTTTCTACTAGAATTTATGTACTCACTACAGCGCTTGGTAGTTGATTGTGTCTCTAGGGTCTGACCTTCTGTAGACCGGATATGTTAATATAAGAGAAACAAATCCTTTACGAGTACATCCGCTTCCTCTGGGATTACAGGAAAGAAAATTTTCACCGGAAAAATTTAGGGATATTATCAATTTCTTAAGTCACTCAGCATTGAACAATGGATCAGCTCCATATTCTTCGTCTTATTCCCCTTACAGGCTAACGTCATATATACACTATTAGGGCAGGGACAGGCCCGGATTAACACTTTTGGGGGCCCTGTGCCAAGTAGAGCTTGGGGTCCTTAGAAGCTAGGTCCCCAGTGAATGATTATGAATCTTACATATATATATATATATATATATATATATATAATACATGGATAATTTTATTTAGAGACAAACTTTTAGCAATAATGGTGAGTACCGTGAGTTTTGTTATTAGCATATTAATTATGAATACTATAGAAACTATTAAACTATACAGTATATTATATACTGAGCGGATTATAGTACCACAAATTAATAACTAATAATATAATAATACTGGACATAATATAATTATAGACTATTTCAGTGTAATTGCATTTTATGTATTCCATAGTCTGCAGATGTAATAGTTAATACTCTTAGTATATTAAAAAGTATTTAATTATTAAAAACTTTTTTTGCATTTTACTCACGTCACATTTAGTTAATTCTTCAATATTAATAATTTCATTATTTTACCTAAGAAATGTGTGTCAATAGAAAATGAATGTTTATTTTTCTGTCAAAAGTCAACGGTACCATCTGCAGATATGTAATATTTCCGGTTTGCCAAAAGCAAAGTTTGCGTTAATTTCCAAGCATGGACTATCGGACTAAATATAATACCAGGCCTCCAACGCCCTTCTATTAGGGAATTTCTAGATTAGTTTGGGATAAATTTTAAGAAAAAACATAAAAATATCCTAATGAAACATTGAAATATAATATTATCACAAAATAAATATGAAAAGATAAAAGTGATATATTTGCCAGGCGGATGGGGGGCCCATGTGCGTGACACACTTGGCACATGCCTTAATCCGGGCCTGGGTAGGGAGGAAGTATAATTTTTTAAAAAATACCAGTTATTTGCGGGAAGATTGGGAAACCATTTAGGAAAAAAAAAACTCGATACATCTCTCGCTCAACTCATGGGACCTGGGCGCTACCTCCCCTGGCTATAAATCGTTGTCATAGTTTCTAGGCTTCTTATTTACCCAATTTAAAACCTTAGCACTTTTTCCCTCGCCCTTTCTGTTCAGCAATGAGTAGCTCAAGTTGCGGGCTAATTGCTTACGCCCTTCTCTATACACTCAACGCGTATAGTCTACTCTGGTATCACCGATTGCCCCTACATAATCATTAAAGAACATATTTTTTTTATAGTTTTTCATTTTAGATCAACATAACCCCAAACTAAAACTTTTTTTTTTTTCATATCTATGTTTCTAAGTAGATTTCTATGGAACATTTTCATGACCAGCCAATATAGCTTGCTTCCTATATAAACATAAATACATGTGACTTTGAATGGTTGTTACAGGAACTATTTAAGAATATATTGAATTTATTTCACCGATGTAGTGGAAAACACTTTTATAAGTAAAAATGATGTAAAAAGAAATATTAGTTGCAATTCCTTTAGGTGTGCTCTATTCTTACTAAGTGTATTATTGCTGAATGTGTCATAGTAAAATGAGTTCACCTTCCCTCAATTATTTTGAAACCCAAATAAGCACCTAAATGTACATATATGTACATATTCATATGTATACTTATATATATATATACATATATATGCGATGCATATATAAGTATACATGTATACTTATATATATGTATACATATATATGCAATGCATATATAAGTATACATGTATACTTATATATATGCATACATATATATGCAATGCATACATACATGTACAAATATATGTATAAATACATTAATATAGATGTATATTATAAAAGCCCACACTGAAATAACATAATTATTTAGATCTATATTTTCAAAAATCGTGTTTAAATTAAACTTGATCTTGATGTTATAAAACGAAACATCATTTTTCCCTGGACATTTTCCGTTGGTCTTTGTGTGACCAATGGGCAAATGCTCAAAGCAAAATACTTTTTCGTTTAATAACTTTCAGAATAAAGCCCTAATGAAACTAATCGTATTGACATTCCAGTCATTTAATTTTTATAGGCCCAAACAATTCGAAACAAAGTCTAAAATCAAATGTTATATTATTATTATTATTATTAGCACCGCGTCTTACTACCCGTTCGGGTTATAGGCACTTACGCTAATGTGTAATGGTAGGGTGATTGTGAGATGAAATGGAGGACCTACAGTTTAACGTGGAATCCGAACCACGGTGGAGGCCTGGCATTCCTCACATTCACAAGATGTCTTGTCAGAGGTGAAGGAAGTGTTTGGTAATCAAATAAATCTGTGCCGGGAAATGTTATAGAATCACAAAAATATTACATTGTACAATCATACTTTTTGATTCAAAAAATTTTTTTTTCCCTTAATTTATTCTTATTTATTTTATCAATCGAATATATAAATAATCAATTTTTTAGTTTTTTTCTTATTTATTTATACAGCACTGCGTCTTACAACCTGTTCGGGTTATGCGCTTAAGTACTAATTATACTAATAGGTTAGGAATTAGGGAGGTTAAAATTAGATAAGTGAACCCGCATTTGCGTGGAGGGAGAGTGTAAAAAAAAGAAAAACCATCTCATTGGCAACAAAATAGCGTTTTGGGGGCGTTAAAGTATTACAAAAGCACCTTTTGGTAATTTTGAACCTACTCCCACACCCGCCTTTGTAAGCAAAAACAAGCATACAATGTACTCCTACTCTCTTTCCACATCTTGCTTGCGTTATTATTTGTCCACTTTTTTTGTAATCTGTTCACAGGAATAGCCATTATTTTTTATACAATTTATACATTTATGATAGTTATTAATGTAGAGGTGTAAATTAATGGTGCGAAATATTTACAATTAACACTATTGTACAATGAAATCAAATTTATTGTAACCTACTAAAATAGGTAAAATTAAAAAAGCAATAAAGTTATATCAAACAATTATTTAAATTTGAATTTAAAAAAGTAATATTGGTGAGTACATGAATTATTATAGGTATAAAAAACTCTATTTGATCTGATGACCAAGGTCCTTGTATCCACGTCTCGACACTTTTAACTATGATGTATCCATTTGGGGTGGCTGGGTCACTGCGCCTTTCTTTCCCGTCTCTCTCTGGATTACGTAAACATTGTTCTGACCCCCTCCCCCTTGTCAGTAAAAATAAGCAAAGCCAGAACCCGCTCATCCCCCTTAAGGTGCTTAATTAATACTTGAACTCTCCCTTTTTTAATAATTCTAGCAGCTAGACATGTTCTGCGCACGGGTAAGCCACATCCAAACTACATTTTATTAGGACGTTCCACACCCAGCGGCCATTATTTTTAAATAATGTCTCATTGTACAAAAGCAAGCTACAGTAGCCCCATGGCTTCTTTGGTGCTGACTGACAGCTTTGAAAAGTTACCAGAACAAATTACGTATCCCTACGCCGAACCATATGATCTACAAAAACATATGTTTAGCAGCTGTCACTTCTGACAGTCAAAATAAAGGTGTACATACCAAAATGTTGACAGTCAGAAGTCAGCTGTGAGCTGTCAGTCAGCACCAAAGAAGCCATGGGGCTACTGTAACTAAGGCAATCCCAAACCAGTTACGGTAATTAATAAATAAAAAATTAAACAAAGCATTACCCAACCCAAAGATGGAGTGAACAAACGAATGCAAACTTTAGTGTAGCACTATCATAAGATGTGTGCAATGAGTAATAAACATTGTTACAAAAACATAATGAAAAATGAGTACAGAATCTTTGTTTCACAAAGACTATAACGGCTCACCGAGCTATGCCGCAAAGAGTAATTAATTCAAGTTGTTTTGTCCCTCCTAGGTTTTCCCCTAGATTTTTGCAATTTAATCTCAATACTTTTAGAACACCTTAAGATCATTTTGGGTTTCGTGTGTGTGTTTTTGTTGGTTTGATAATACAAAATTAACATTTTTTTTTATCACACCGAGAAGTATTTTTCTTAAAATTTTCCTGACCTTTATTTTCAAAATTTCCAACTTTTATAGCTATTTGCAGCGGTCCTTTTATCTACAGGCCAAATTCAATTTTTTTTCAAGCTAAAAAGTATATTTTCTAACCTTTCTTGAAAATCTAAAGATATTTCCCCCCCTTTGTTTTTCACATTCTTATTTTGAAATTGTAAATTTTTTACTATTTGATGTTGTTCCTTTACCTTCCTAACAAATATCAATTTCTAACCACATAGAAAAAAAGAAGTGTTTTATATTAGTTTTATCAATTTAGTACTCTCACATTTCCTAGGCTTCCATTTTTAAATTTCTTATGTTCTGTCATCATTTGGATATCCGGAAAAATTCCTCTGCTTGACTACGAAATTTAAATCTTCCATCAAACCTAAACTTGTTTTATTTTAATAGCCTAAGTGAGATTTTAAACCCCCAGCTTGACACCAGTTTTCAAATTTAAAATTTTAAGTTTGTTCTGATTTAATGAGGTTGTCTTCCTACCTTCTTGCAAATATTTTATATCATATCGGGAAGTATTTTTTTCTATTAGTTTTCGAAATTCCTAGCTCCTTTATTTTCCAGACATTAATTTTAAAATTTAAATTTTATTAATGAACTTGCCTCGTCCCCATAGCTTCCTATCAAATTTCAATTTTCTACCCCATCAAAAGTTTTTTCCTATTAATTACCGACATTTTGGAGAACCTTCTAATTTACCATTTTCCAGTCTTTTATTTTGAAATTTTAAAAATGTTTAGACTCTTTGGGGTGGCCCTTATGTACTTACGAGCCTGCTTGACAAACTCAAATCTTCTATCATCATAGGTAAGTGTATATAATAGTTCTATAGATTTTGAAAATCACTAATCCAACAACCCCCAGCTTACAAATTTCAAATATCTAAGAGTTATTTAGTTATTTGAAGTGATCCCTCTAAATTCCCGATACATTTTCAATTTTTAATCACACTTTCCACCCCCCACCCCCCAACCCCCACCCCCCATTCATGCTCTTCTCCCTTTCTTCCTCCTTTTCCCGAAGTCCCCTTTTAAAATGTTATGGTTGTTTGGAGGGGGTCTTATACCTGCCTTCCGAATATTCGTTTTATACCAGACATAAAAATAGTTTTTTTTATTAGTTTTGGGAACTTTAAAACGCTCCCCAACTCCTTTATTTTTCTCTAGAAGTGATTTATTTTTCTGGACACAAACTAACTTTTTGCTTTATACACGATAACTATTCCACATAGTACTTTTGTATGAATAGAATATCTTTCTCTCTCCACACACACACACACACACACACACACACACACACACACACACACACACAC
>CABEEJ010001551.1:96252-109823 GCA_901482245.1 Timema douglasi
TGCCGTCTTCTGTACCTCGGGCTTAGGCTGAAACTATTTACCGATTGGGCTATAAATCCGTATATGGGGTTTTCATATGGTCCCCTTGAGGGATTTTTAGAATTAGGCATCTAACCCTAAAATTGAGGTTTTACTGAAGGGCAAAATGAGAAAGAAAAGGTTTTATCAAAATTCACTCTAAAGGTTTTGATTAAATTTATATTTAGACTCTGTTCATCATTATAAATAATTGGCAATTCTCATTTTCCCATGAAAATGACTTTGAGGGTACTTTAAATGGGGGAAATTTTAAAATTTTCATAATTTTTCCGCAACTATTTTAGATACTAACTAGCTTACCATTGTAAAGTTAAAGCCTAGTACTATTAAAGATATAAATAATTTGAAATATATTTTTATGAAACCAATAATTTCTTAGCTGTAATCAAATATATATACTTTTTAATTCAAGTCTTTGTAGATGAATTTGATTCTTGTGCTCTTTGGAGGACCAAGATGTTTCAGTTTTCTCAATTTTTCTGTAACAGTGTACCTAGTTCCTAGTGCCATAAAGTAAGTAACAGTGTATATTATTTCATTTATGATCTTTGTTGTTATGTTTCTACAACAATTATTTCGTTTAACAAATCTTACGAGTTTTTAGTAAATGTAAATTTAAGATAAAAAGAGAGAAAGTCTGTGCGGTGAATTTCTTTACTTCTCTCATTGCTTTGTTTATCTTTCTACTAGATAGTTATATAAATTTGGAACTACCATTTATATGTAGGTACTTTAAAAGATAGCAAATTGCTTGTTTTTATGAGAAGCTGGCGAAAGTTTGGGCAACACTGACGCAGAAGAAAACAAATTGACAGCTATGTTGATGAGTCGTAAATGAGACACCGCACGCTCTCTATTGTCCGACCAAAAAACATTTATTTTTCTGATTGGTTTGTTCCGCATAAAGAGACGTCAAAGAAAACGAGGTATTAAGATGAGTACTAATATTTTTTTGTATACAATATAAACGAGGTTAGTTTTGACCCTTATAAAATATAACTAAATCTTTACCGCCCGCACCGAAGGTCAAGTAGAAAAAAAGCGTCAGTTTCGTCATCTTATTTGCGAGTGTCGATAAAGGGACAGGTTAGGAATTATTATCCATGAAGAATGTATTGTGTTATTTATGTGCTAAAATAGTTTCTCACTCTCGCTCTCCAAAGCAAATCCCGGTTATAATTCCTCAAAATTCTACCCACCCTTATAGTGTATTTATGCGGATAGGTACTAAGATCGATACACACAAAAAAAATCATACCCCCTCGCCCTATACTATCTCCATCACACCTCCCTGTCTTCTTGAGCAGTAGCTTCGTGTATAGCCTCACCAGCAGAACGTGTCTACGCTCGGCCCGATGGGAAAACCCGCCTTAAAGGGAAGTCCAGTCAAAAGCAGCGCATGCGCGCGAGTGGTCTTGCTAAATTTGGCAGGGGCAAGGATTGAAGCCTAGACAGGCGTCGTTTCTCCAAGGTGGAGAGAACTCTTTAGCCGCCTGCGTCGCGAGCACGGCGTCGTATAACAACATGTCCATGGTACTTTGGAAATATTGGGGTCCGAAACCACCTGAAACAAAAAGAAACAAAAAAAAAATTGTTGGTAGCTGTCGGTTGGGTTCGGGAAGAGGTGAACAACTATTTCTGGCGGGGATTTTAGGCATTTACTAACAAAGCGGGTGGGGTTTTAGGCGCTTCATAGCACAGAAGGTGGGATTTATAGAAGCATAAAAACAAACAAAAAGGTGGGATTTTTAAGTGCTTACTAGCACAGGTGGTGTTTGTAAATGGTTTATAGCAAAAAAGAATCTATGTGTGCTCTAGAGCACGGAAGATGGGTTTTTTAGTCGGTTCATAGCAAAGAAGATAGGATTGGTTTGTGCTTAATAGCAGAGAAGATGGGTTTTAGTCTGTTTATAGCACAGAGGGTGAGAATTTTAAGCACTTAAAAGCAAAAAAGTGGGAGGTTTTTAGTGCTTATTAGCACAAAAGGTGAGGTTTTTTGGACACTTTTAAACAAAAGGTTAAATAAGGATTTGTAATCGCTTCATAGCAACGAAGGTGGGGTTTAGGTATTATTGGCAAAGGAGGTGGTGTTTTTTGGCACTTATAATACATAAGGAAGGAGTTTTAACAGCTTTATAGCATAGAAGTTGGGGTTTATGGGTTTAATAGCACAAAAGGTGGTGTTTTGAGGTGCTTAAATGCAAAGAAAGAGGGGGTTTAAGCATTTAATAACACTTACAAAGTGGGGTTTGAGCACTTCGTAAGACCAAAGTTGAGGTTTTAAGCGCTTTATAACGCAAAATGTAATATTTAGGTGCTTTATAGCAAACAAATGAGGCTTTAGGTGCTTCATAGCACAAAAAGTGAGATTTTAGATGCGCGATAAAACACAATATTATGGTTTAGGTGGTCTATAGCACAACGGTGGTGCTTTAAGTGATTCATAAACCAGATAAGATATTTAGGCGTTTCAGAAAACCCAATTTTATTTTTAATGTACAACAATAGAAAATGGTTAAAAGTGGCAAATTCATTTTTTTTTTAAATAAAGGAAGAGACTTGTACGCTTACTAAAGCTAAAATAGGTAGAGCAAACTCCGTTTCAAAGGTTTCCTACAGCTCAAGCAAAGCAATTGGATTAAATAAACAAAACAAAAATTAGTAAATAACAGGATAACTTAAACACGGGACTAGTAAATGTGACAAAGCAAAAGCGGAGTGAAATGGGACCGTTATCAAAAAATGTATGGACCTTCAACGGGATGAAACTCCGGTTCGAATTATTGCTGGCTAAAGACTCTCAAATAAGATATCGGATTTTGAAATTGATCGTCGAAGCTTAGCTTTGAAATTATTCCAGTCTAGTAGCGTAATTTCTGGTATTTTTCAGGCAGATGAACATGACATGTCTCCTAACTATCTTATACTTTAAATTATCTGTCACCAGCTTTGGTGGCCGCATGGTCTAAGGTGCTACTCTCACAGTGGACTAGACTGCCGATGATGGGGAGATCAAGGTTCTAATCTCGATTGGGTGTACTGAGGGTGGTTTTTTCAAAATGGTTTTCCACTTTCCCTCCACGAAAATGTGAGTACATTTTCTCTAAATATAGCTTTTCTAATCCCTAAACAATTAGCGTAATTAGTAGATAAGCCTATAGCCCGAACGGGTAGTGAGACGCAGTGCTAATATATATTGTTCAACCCCACATGATAGAATTCAAATTTGCATCGGTGAGCAAGCGGGCTTAATGTCAAGCTCGTCAAGTCTAGTGTTCAAGTGAAAGAAGAGGTCGGGAATAGAATTCAGGCCGGGTGTACTTTCCCCATACAACGAATGCCATGTACACTTCTTATAATTTCGACGTTACTCATCCCTACTCAAATCCTGACCTCCATGTCACCGGCAAACCAGATTGTATGAGCCTGACATTTGAAACCACATTCCCACCGGCGTGGGTCTACGTGACAACACATCCTGCCGAGGTTCAAACCTCAACTTCCCTAGATACAGGCAATATATTACACGTCCATCCCTGTTCCTTAAGCCACGGTATGGCTATCTAAAGTAGTAAAACATATTTATAAACACCAAGAGTTTCGACACAATAAAGAAGAAAATAAGTAGCCTGTCTTTGCAGCCAAACGAAACCATTGTTAGTGAATTAAAAACAATAAACAGGCTCTTTTTAAAAAGCCGTGATAAAAAAAAGTGACCGAATACCCTTTAATACTTTCATTGGCCGTCGTAAAAATTAATTGCTCAAGGTTAATCAAATATTAAAAAAAAACAATTATAGGATCCTAAACACAAGTTAGATTTAAATTTGGCCACTTTTATAATGGGACAAAATACACCGATGGCCAAGTGGACGAGGATGTTAATGCATTCAATATATATATATATATATATATTTAAATGCCATTTAGTCAGGATAGGCTGGGTGATGGGGTTATGCCAGGGTTCGAATCCCGGGATACTGAGAAGATTTTCCCCTCTTCCACGCAAATACTGGGTCTATTTAATTTCAATTCTACCTTCCTCCTTCCTTTTCTAATATATTAAAATGTTGTATGCCCAGATGGGTGATAAGAAGCTAAATGCGAAAAATATCTTCATTTCCTTCTATTTTATATTATTATTATTAGTTGTAGTTTTGTTTTGCTAGGAAGAAGGGAAAACCGGTTTTCTGACGCGAAGCGCTTCCTTCCCGTAACAAATTGAACATTAACTACGTCATATTAACAAATAAAAAATGTGTTTGAAAAGGGGGGGAGAAACTAGCAGAGAACATAAACTATGTCTGGTATAATTTGTTGTGCTACCTTTTAGTTACCGTTGAATGAAGGGTGTTTGGAGAAATTGGGTAGGGGGAAGGGGGGTTTCTTCTGTTACTATCCGCACAAGGCGTCTCAACTTGGCCGGCCATTCTCGACGGTATCAGCGCGCACCCAGCTCTGGGTCTAAGTGGCACAAGTTCGATTCTGATTGGAGGTGGTGAGAATTTATCTCTTTTTTCCTCTGTACTGTATCACTGACAAATTATTTTAACAATATTCACTAAACGCTTGCCACATCATCTTTTACTCCTGAGCAATATATAATCGCTAATAATCAATAATTAAACTTTTCATCTTCCTCATCCTATTCCTTGCGAAAAGAAACAGCCCAAACCCACATCAGTGGTCATTCAGTCTTGGGCACCACTCTACCAAATACTGGATTGCCGGTGACGGGAGGGTTGGGTTTTGAGTCCCCTGTCAGGTGTATCAAGGGTGGGTTTCACCCCTTCAATGGTTTCTCACGCTCTCGTCACGCAAATGTTGAGTGTACTTCTTATAAATTAAATCTTACTCCTCCATACCACTATTAATGTGGTTAAATGAAGATATCCCGGATGGGTGGTAAGACGCGAAGTACGGAAAGTAGCCCAAGGATTTGAGGAGTGAAAGATTTTGACGCACAGCAACTTTGATGGCTTTAACTCAAGAAGATTTATAAATTAGGACGATAAAGTTCGAATCTAGCGCCAGAAAACAGGGAGGTAATAAAAGTTGTAATTAATATTCACTACTCACGCAAGATTACACTCTATTTCAATCCAAGTCCTCAGGTTCGTCCATTTCATAGCACACGACATTTAGTTAGTTTCTCCTTTTCCAGAAAAAAACTATTTATTTATGTTAGTTTTGACATTTATGTTGCATTCACTTTTTAACATTATTATGAATCTAGTCAATTTTTCCGCTCCTTTTTTTGTGGTCCTCTTTCACAATATAAAGTTTTGAAAGTTAAAGACGCACTTTTTTTTTTATAAATACTGTTTTCAATACACTTACCATTTACTCAATTTCACATTGTAAGCAAATAAAAAAAAAAGTTTCCACTCACGTCACCGTTTTTTCGTTCACTTGATGTAGAAAAGAACCCAGGAAACCACTATAACTTTAGTTAGAATATCCGCAAATTAATTAAAAATTATAATTAAATTGTTAGGTATTTGATTTATGATCGAAAAACCAAAGAGTCAAAAGCAGTTATTTTTTAATATTCCCGCTATGATCGCTAATAAATAAATATAAGATATACGTATTATGACTTTTGAAAGTCCCCTCAATGTATTTTCAAGTCTATTGCCCCTCATTTTTAACAGTACAGTAATAGAGTCGCGATAAAAACTATACCTCTCAAAATCGGGAAAACTCATTATATATATATATATATATATATAATACTATAGGAGTCCCCAAGTATTTATTGTCAAAGCGTTTTTATTACCTTGTTGTTAATATTTAAATAACGTGTTTATAGATAACTATGTTAATGAAGAAAGAAATGTCTTTCACCGTCTGCTGCAATAGTTTAAGAGATAAGGAATACGTTTTTCAGTTGAGTTTAGTTTCTTAATTTTAGTGGCTGGAATTCCAAATAACGTGTAGTTGGTCTCTTTGGAATATTTTAAATTAAATAAGTTTTTATCTTGTTGGCTTCTCATTTAATGACCAGAAATGTTAGGAGATTCCTTAACTTAGTCGCAGGGGAATTTTCCCATTATATACGAAATGAATACCTTGCTATGGATGTCTCCATAGTTTGTGTATTTTAAGATGCAAGGGGATCAATAATTTAAATACAATCAGTTTAACTGTAAAAATGAGACATGAAACGTTTAAATATTTAGTTTTAGTACACAGAAAATATTTAATATTGGATATTCACTGGGAGAACCTTAGAGTTAAAAAAAAAATGTAGAAAAGAAAATATATATGATGTTGTCTTACAACTATACAAATTGACACCCATTTGTCAAAAACAACTTCTGTAAAAGAGATAGACAAATGGGTGCATCGTATTAATACATACAAATAGTTATAATAACTTATTCAACGGTCAGATCCAAACGTAGTGTATAAGATGGAATTAATATTATTATACATGAAAATTGTTTTGCAGGCTTTTGATTTTGCTACTAATGTTCTATCTAATGAGCAACCCCAATTATTCGTATTCGACCTTTTACTAAGCCAAAGATCTAGTATTTGAATCCCTCTCAGGAAAACAATTTTCAAATTTCGGGCTTATTAAAACATACGTTTTTCTTTCACCTTGTCTTAGTGCCCGTTCAGGCTATACGCGTGCATTACATTCACTAGAGGAGTAGGAATGAGGAAGGTAGAATTTTAGAGATAATATACTTGCATTTACGTGAAGGTAGACTGAGAAACTCGTTAGGAAAAAGCCCCATTCAGTATACTCAACCATGATTTGATCCCCAATCTTCCCGTCACCGACAATCTAGTCTCAACACTATAGAGTGACTCGTTAGAGCATTCGACTATCAATGCGGATAAACCTATGTTGATTAAATATTCTTTGAATCTATTGCGCTCTACTGCCTGTCCAGGATATCCGCTAATTTACGCTAACGGGGTAGAGATGAAGGCTAGATGTAGACCTATAAGAAATGTTCCTAAAATCACACGGAGAGAGAGTGATAAACCACTCAGGGAAGACACTTCAGTAAATCTGGCCGGAATTCAAACCCTGGCCTTTCCGTTATAGGAAAACCGGACGAGATTGACCCCCACTAATGAGGGTTTTAAAAGGTTTAAATTATATCATTTACAGATCCTCTGCTTACGAAGGGTCTAAATTTATAACAAACTACGAGCCCTAAAATCATTCTACCTGCTATTGCTTCTGGTATAACACTAAATCACTCACGTGGAATTTTTTTTACTTAAATTCTATACATAGCTTACACAGGCAGTGCTATATGAATGGTTAGCAAACTCAACTTTTGACTCTGGAGTAGAGGGTTTGATCCCAACCTAGGTAATGCAAATAACGCATCCAGTACCCCCCAATACCCCCTTCCAAATTGCTTTCCCATCCATGTAATAGCTATAGTAAAATTTCACCCTCCCCATCCGGTTCTTTCAGATGAAATAGTTTGAAGTAAATACTATTATTAATATTTTAATGTATCTTTTGGTTATGTAGTTTTCTGAAGTTGCTTATGCCCTTGTTGCCCCCAGCTCGCGAACAACTACCCCTTCCACTCTCTACTTTTCCTTACAACGGAGTTCTGAAGTATTTGTAACTTTGTTTCTATAAAAAAAAACGTGAGCCCTAGTCAGACACGAAGTACCAAGAGTAATTACCATGTACTGAAACTTGGTACTCTGCAGAACGATAGACTTGCACGACCAAACTATAGACGCCCATTTGTCACTACAGTGATGGTCTTCCTAGTATGAACCAAACCACTCTCATTTGTCACTGTACTGTGGTGGTCTTACTAAAATGAACAAAACCACACACTCTCACTTGTCACTGTACTGTGGTGGTCTTGCTAAGAGGAACCAGACCACACACTCTCACTTGTCACTGTACTGTGGTGGTCTTGCTAGTATGAACAAAACTACACACTCTCACTTGTCACTGTACTGTGGTGGTCTTGCTAAGATGAACCAAACCACTCTCACTTGTCACTGTACTGTGGTGGTCTTGCTAAGATGAACAAAACCACACACTCTCACTTGTCACTGTATTGTGGTGGTCACTGTATTGTGGTGGTCTTGCTAAGATGAACCAAACTACACACTCTCATTTGTTACTGTACTGTGGTGGTCTTGCTAGGATGAACCAAACCATTCTCACTTGTCACTGTACTGTGGTGATCTTGCTAGGATGAACTAAACCATTCTCAATTGTCACTGTACTGTGGTGGTCTTGCTAAGATGAACTAGACCACACACTCTCACTTGTCACTGTAGTGTGGTGGTCTTGTTAGGATGAACTAGACCACACACTCTCACTTGTCACTGTACTGTGGTGGTCTTGCTAGGATGAACCAAACTACACACTCTCATTTGTTACTGTACTGTGGTGATCTATCTAGGATGAACCAAACCATTCTCACTTGTCACTGTACTGTGGTGGTCTTGCTAGGATGAACCAAACCACTCTCACTTGTCACTGTAGTGTGGTGGTCTTGTTAAGATGAACCAAACCACACACTCTCACTTGTCACTGTACTGTGATGGTCTTGCTAGGATGAACCAAACTACACACTCTCACTTGTCACTGTACTGTGGTGATCTTGCTAGGATGAACCAAACCATTCTCACTTGTCACTGTACTGTGGTGGTCTTGCTAAGATGAACTAGACCACACACTCTCACTTGTCACTGTACTGTGGTGGTCTTGCTAAGATGAACTAGACCACACACTCTCACTTGTCACTGTGCTGTGGTGGTCTTGCTAAGATGAACCAAACCACTCTCACTTGTCACTGTACTGTGGTGGTCTTGCTAAGATGAACCAAACCACACAACTCTCACTTGTCACTGTACTGTGGTGGTCTTGCTAAGATGAACCAAACCACACACTTTCACTTGTCACTGTACTGTGGTGGTCTTGCTAGGATGAACCAAACTACACACTCTCATTTGTCACTGTACTGTGGTGGTCTTGCTAGGATGAACCAAACCACTCTCACTTGTTACTGTACTGTGGTGGTCTTGCTAAGATGAACCAAACCACTCTCACTTGTCACTGTATTGTGGTGGTCTTGCTAAAATGAACCAAACACACTCTCACTTGTCACTGTACTGTGGTGATCTTGCTAAGATGAACCAAACTATACCCTGTTCACGGTAGGAGGAGTGGTCTGAAAAGCCTTTTTCCCTGTCAGAATAATTCTACTATATAGTAGGATTTTGGTAATAAAAAACACCTTTTAGGCCACCTTTCCTACAATGAACAGTTTTTTTAATACATGCCACCGCTGTGATATCCTTTTTAAACCGCGGAGAGGAGGGAGAGTAGAATGGGTGAAGTGTTCAAACTTGCAGCATCCGGTTGAATAAGGAGGGGTAAAATAACCCGCTAATGACGTAGAGGAGATGAAGGAGTTCTAGAGAGCTCCTAGACCACATTAGATAAGATGACATCATTCAACAGCGTTTCTATGAGGCCAGCTCAAGACACGTATGTCACTCGATACATTTCCCCATTAAATGGGACAAGGGAAGGAAGGCCGTGATTGATCTGGTCATGGAGGCCAACTACAAGGACAAAGGAATCATCCGTTTAGAAGTTATAGGGACAAAGGTTCACTGGTTTCATCACAGTTATGAAGTGCCAAAATAAAGTTAATATTTGTGTAGGTAGAAGCCCTGCTACCTAAAATAGAGTTAAGTTTGTTTGTAAGTCGGTGTAACTGTGTGTGTATAAAGTGAACGTTAAATACTGCTTTCCAATTAAAATATTAAAGCTAAATGCTTTTTCCTGGATTAAGTTACTCGTACATAAAAAAAAATTGTAGGGGTATGAGATTACTTTGGGTTCTAAGCTAACAACTTTGAACTGTCAGTCCTCCAAAATGTTGAATATATTCTCTGTGTAGTCGCCTCATTAGCGAGCAGCCATGTTTGTTGAAGGGGGGAAGGTCTGTGGACTCACCTTCCACATGGTCTCCATTAGGAGTGCTTCTGGTGTTTGGAAACAACACACATGGGTCCCTCTCATTCGTCGTTAACACGCGCAGACAGGCCGCATTTTCGATTTGGTTGATCCTCAAGCATCGACTAAGGGATCTCCATATACACCTACAGTTTTCAGTCTTGACCGGGCAAACTCAATGGTCCACTCCTGGACCATCCGTTATAGATACAGTACTTTAGTAGGCCTATGTGATCAGTTGTCATTCGAAGTCAATGAGAAATCCTATGCCACATGCATAATGGTGTAAAATGGTAACAAAACTCTTTTTTTGTCTATTTTTATCCATGTCAAGCCGATCAACATTGTAATAACTAATTTCAATAGGTACAGTAGCCCCATGACTTCTTTGGTGCTGACTGACAGCTCACAGCTGACTTCTGACAGTCAACATTTAGGTATATACCTACATTTTGACTGCCAGAAGTGACAGCTGCTAAATACAAGTTTTTGCAGATCATATGGTTCGGTGTAGGGATACATAATTTGGTCTGGTAACTTTTCAAAGCTATCAGTCAGCACCAAAGACGCCATGGGGCTACTGTATATGCAACAGGGTTTGGTTGTAAGTTGCTAGTGAATTATTTAATACAAATGTGACAAAATATTGACTTGTTGTTGACTAAATGCATTAAAAACGCGCTATAAGTCTTGTTACACAAATACTGAAGATTCTTTGACAAACCACGTGTAAAAATGTGTGTAGAATGTATGTAAAATTGTTTATAAACATACCAAGCATGAAAAACTTAGCTATAAGTAGATGGGCCAAGTTTGAAAAAACGGAGCTGTACGTCCCGAATCCCACATCGCTTTCAAGAGGGTTCTCTAACTTGTGACGTGACAACCCCTCTCACCCCACTTATACAAACGCATGGACGTACTTTTCAGAGGACACAGCTGGCAGTTACTTGACGCGCGGCGTAAATATGAAATATGAGCTACACCCTTCAGTAGCGTAGCGAACGCTTCCAGAGAGGCGTGCGAATTGGGGTCTCCACGGGATTAATTTCAATAAAATAGTTTTAATTTGTGCCCCATACACACGAGATATGTTTTTGTATTTAATATGATAGAGTAAATTCAATATAAATAACAATGGTATACATCTATAACTAAAAATAACTAACGAAGTAGCTTGACTCATTTGCAGGTTCGGTTGATAAGCTGGGATAAATGGAGAATGTTGCTGGTACTAGCCTGATCAAAAACATCAACCACCCAGGTGGTTCTACATCGCAAGAACATATGTCTCATCACCGTATGATCAGTAAAAAAATAAAAAGACAATACAAATAAGATAATTTTGTAATGAAAGTAATTTACGGCAATCTAAATTAGAACGGATAAAAGCAAGTGTTTTTAGGATGACTATTAGCAGCGAGACTCGCATAAGAAATTACATCGTGATATCCTTCGCCAGCTTTTCAAAAGAACCTGCAAATGAGTATAGCAACAACGAAATACTCATCGTGCGTTCAAACATTTATCGATGTTCTCAACCTTATTTTGTGAACCAAAATTAAATGTTTAGTGTGTATTTTTAAACAAATCGAACCATAACTATTGTAAAATTAGATTAAGTTAAAATAAATTCCTTCGAACTTTTTTTTAAAGGTATTGTGTTTTACTTTCATTTGAAAGACAAGGAAGTTACAGTTCAATTTGCCACTGTATGACAGCGTGTATCTCTTCTGCGCATGCGTCTACGATAGTCACTTGTTTGGTCAATAGTCGCCATGATAGTGCGTTGCTCACATGGTAATAGAATGAGATGTACTTAATTCAATGCTCGTGTGTATGAGACATTAGATGGGTACATTTGATATTATTCATTAAATCTTGTTAAGCAAATATTAAATGAGTTCGTTATTTAATTTGCAATTTTTGTGGTAATTTTAACAAAATTGTTGGTTCAAATTTAACTTATTTAGTAAAATAAGCTTATCACTCTTGTAAACAAAACCTTCCAAAAGATAAAATTACTTTTGGGTGTGTAGTGAAGGAGAAAATATACAACATGCGCATTCCCAGTTTCAGGAGGAGTGTTTTAAAAGATATTGAAAAAACACCCCAGATCGGTGATTATGCGGTCTAAGGCATTAGTTTCGCAGTGTTTTTGATTGGCGTTGACGGAAGAGGTCAAGGCTAGAATCCTGGCTTGGCGCACCGAGGTGGTGGTTTTACAGATGTGATTTCGCACTGTAGTTTTCCCGTCACCTCTCACGAAAATGAGTTTGCACTTCCTCTTAACTACATATTATATTTGTCTTTCTTACCCGTCTGGGATGGTCACATTTAATCATACTAAATGAGTCTGGATGAAGAGGGCAGAGTTTAGAGAAAATCTAATAACATTTTCATGAAGGGAGAGAGGGAAACCGTTTAAGAGACACCACCCTCAGTATACCCGACCGGGATTCAAACACCAACCTACTTATCACAGGCAAACCAGACTATGTGAGCCTATCATATACTCCATGTGTCCACCGATGCCGTTAAGATAAATAATTTAAATAAAATCTTAGGATTTAACGTTCAAAAGGTGTAACGTTATAAACATTAAAAGAGCACCTTAAATTCACAATGTGAAAAAAGTAGAGAAATGAGAGCTTCGATGCAATACCTCCCCCCCTCCCCCTCTTGCCAATAAAGTACATTTCTGAAAGAGCCATTGGTTCATATACCACTGTAGTGTCTAGTTTTCATTTCACACCCCGTCTTAACGATACCCGGATATTCATGCGAGCTGTAACTTTATCACACGGCATTTCCGGTAGTGTGTTTAGCTATCCCCCCCCTTTTTTTTCAATCCCCCTGCCATCACGTCAGTCCTGTGAATAAAAATACAGTACATCATTCAGAAAAAGCCTGTAGTTTTTTTTGAAAAGAGGATCGTGTAAAAAAAATAGGGTGAAGTGGAACGAAGAAAATACATGATCAAAACTTTTTTTAAAAAAATAAAGGAAAATACCTCCAGGATCTAGTTCCTCGATGGAACCCATCCATTGGTTATTGAAATGCAGTCGATTCATGTCTCCCTTCCTTTCTTACACGAACTTCTATTCAAGGCAGATTAAAAAAGAAGCTTGAATTTCACACGATGAAGCAAAAAGGCTTCTTCTTCTCTCCCTCCCTTTTCCAAGCTTCACGTGACGTGACTTCCTCACACGTGGTATAGCTCGTACACTCCGAGACGGAGAAAAAACACCACGCGCCGACGTGATGGAGAAATTTTATTACTCGATTACTACCCTAAAAAGGTGCCGCTCTTTTATTTTAACAAGCTATTAATTATATATTATCGTCAACGGACACCGCCCTCATTTTTATTCATAGGAAACATAGCACATACTTGGTTGACCTTGGATTACATTTTACCTTTTCGTGTAGAGAAAGTGTTATAATCGTGAAAATTGTTGACCTAGAGATTACGATAGATTTTGACGATTTTTGTGCACCTTCAGCCCCCTAAAAAAGTAGGTTTTATGATCACAAAAATATATATATATATATATATATA
>CABEEJ010001551.1:109921-137462 GCA_901482245.1 Timema douglasi
TATATATATATATATATATACATATCCAGCTCGATTTAGTGAATGTTGTTCAAAGTTTAGATTTAGATATCATTCGGTAATGTCCAGAGAATAAATTGAGAGTTTAATTATTTCTTTAAATGTAAGAGGTAGAGTTTACTGATAGACGATTATTTATAAATTTCAATTTTTTTTAAAGTCAATTTTTTTCAAAATATATACCTGGGGAATGTTCTATATGATAAATAACATTTTGAACTTTTTCGTAAAAAAATTTATAGCAAAGTCAAAAAGTGACCACCTTTTTCCTAATTATTTATTTAAATTTTCAACCACGTGTCACTCCACTCTGTACTGTTCGCATTCAATTTCATGTGTGGAATAAGGATGAGGTAGGGAGGATTTAGATATAGTGTACCTGTGTTTGCGTCAAGGAATAGTGATAAACAATTTAGGGGTAAAAAAACACATATATATATATGCATCCCACCGGGATAGGAACCCTGACATCTTCATCAACCGTAAAAAAAACCAGTCAAGATTAGCGTCTTTTTCCACGTGTCCCCCGGGGTGGAGAGATTTGTGTGTGACTGTGTTGACCGCTTAGTATATTAGACCCAACACGTCCATATCTCTCGTCGCCGGTTGGTTGTCAGAACATACATTTCTTTGTGACTGAGTGTACCATCCGCGAAAGAGCAGCCCTTGTATAACAACAGCACGCACCTTTCAAACAGCCCCAAGATGAGGTTAAGGGGAGGGGTTTTAGTTTTAAACAAGATTGAATCCTACACCAAGCCGATATTGGGAAAGGGAGTTGAGGTAAGGATGATTGAAAGGGGGGTTGAACGGGTGGTAGGGAGTAGAAAGAAGCCTTCTAAAAACGCTGAACAGAACTCGATATGATAGAGAGTATGGGCACTGCCGGGGTTTCAAACACGCAAACCCCACGACAATATCGTCCCGTGCACATATTTTCGTAGTTGTTTCCCTAGAGAAACTTGTTCCGTACACAATGATGGGAAACTTCACCAAATAACCAGCGAAGTTGCCAACCTGAAATATACAATGTGCCATTTTTTTGTTTCATCTTGCCATAAAGTCTCACTTCCTGTTTGGGTTATTCCCATATGTATTAATTACGCTAATGTGGTAAGGATTATTGAGGTAGAATGTCATGAAAGTGTACCAACATTTTTGTGGAGGGTGAGTGGAAAATCACTCTCAGTACAACCAGACAAGATTCTAGCCCCGACCTACCCGTTTCCAGCCCAACCAGACTAAATGAACTTGACGTTTAGACAGGGTGCCCAGTGACGCGAGTGAAACACATCCAAACGGTCAATGTTTTCATACTTGTTTTGGGAAGGGTTAATGTTATTATTATGATTATTATTATTATTATTAGCACTGCGTCTTACTTCCCGTTCGGGTTATACGCACTTACGCTAATGTCTAATGGTAGGTTGATTGTGAGATGAAATGAAGGACCTACAGTTTAATGTGGAATCCGAACCACGGTGGAGGCCTGGCATTCCTCACATTCACAAGAAAGGGTTAATGTTGCAAACACAAATTTAATTCCAGAATAAGTTTTGCGTATACGGAAATTAAAAGTATTTAAGTTGTTTAATGTATATTTTATTAACTTTCAATATTTATCTATAGGCCACATTTAATTATAACCACCTCCTCTTGCTAATGTAGGGCAACTTATGTATCTTTTGTTTATGCGTCTGACCAACAGTGCTGACAACTTTGGCCTACGCTATCAATAAGTTATGCACAAGTTTCTACGTTAGCTACGTGCTCCGCTAATAGTTGATGTGCTAGTTGATCGCAGAGTGAATTCAGTCCGGAAACATCGCCAGTGGGTATAGGGGCAATACTCGCTCTTTCTCTCTTCATGCTCGACACTAATAAAGTTGCCAAGGGGAAGGGGTTTACAGTGGGAGGATTTCGTTAGGGCAGAATGGCTTTGCGCTCAATACGGGGCATTAGCCCGTCCTCGTGGCTCAGTGGGTAGGGAAGCGTAGTAGAGTGGATGAGGGCCCTGACATCGCCGCAGGTGACTAGACAATTGAGTATTGGTGTATTACTGGAAGCTTGCTTGCTTGACTAGTTTTTAAGATACCAGCTGCAATTATTGGGAGGTAGTTTTTGTCCACTCATAGTTTTTTTTTATTCTAGTTCCATGCGAATAAATCTTAAATTAATCCGTCTTATTATTTTCCCAGTTAAAAAGTGGATAGCTCACGCGGAAAGCAAAACGCGTGTAGTGCGAGTGTTTAGTGTTGCTGTCCTAGGTTAATGGATGAATAAAAAACACGATAGGGACTACATTTATAAAATGGCAACCATTTACTTTACTATATGTTAGGATTCTGGTAAGAAGAACAGTATTTAACAGATACAAAAGTTAATGAAACAATTTTAATATATTCACACGTCGAGTCATGTAATCTGCAACTGTCCTTTTTGATAAATATGATCAATCAATACCTTTGAAATATTATTTATAATATGGTAAAATGTTATCAATATTGACCGCAAATTGGGTAGAAAACTATTTTTTGGAAGAAACTGCCTTATGTATACCCCGATCTTCCTGTTATTAGCAGTCCAGTCTTACATGAGAATGACCCCTTAGACGACGCGGTCACCAAACCACGTCTATAACATTAATTAAACGGACTAAGAAAGTAAATAAAACTGTAATAATTGTTCCCCGCCATTGGGACATGAGTTTCCAGCTTTAAAATAACGGGCTATCTATGAAAATCAGAGCTTAGATGGGGTATAAGACGCGGAGTACGAGGGGTAAGTTTAGAAAATTAAAAAAAAAAGTTCCCCGCCGTTCTTTTAATTACAGTTCCCAGCAACATGGGCGATATATTTCTGTCGACTCATCGTCCTAAACAGCGCCCGAATAATAAATTGAGCTATACATCTCATGGCTGACCCACAATATTTTCAAGCTCACATTAATTACATTCAAGGTCAGTCTGGATGCCAAGCGAAATCTAGTCATTAACACAAAATTTATTTTTTAAAGTTTTATTTTATGTCGACAACACAATAGTTGATTTTTTTTTGCACGGCCATGCATGTATCAACAAAGTTATTAAAATGTTGGAGAATTGAAAGCTATCTCTGCTGAAATGCGTGGGCCTTGGAACACAATCACGTGCAAAAAAGAGTGTGTGTTAATGTGTGAATAAGAATATAAAACAAATATAGGCTTACTTATTGTTCAGAGACTAGTAAGTAATAAAACATACAGGAAACAGAAGAAACATGTTATGCAACCCGCAACACTTTTACCTTTACAGGCGCCATTCGGCCTGAAAAGTAATGGTCTTAAGATGGGAAGTGCAAAGAACGCGAGAAAGGGTTTTTACAGTTTTTATATCAACATTTTTTTGGTCGAAATAAATTAAATATTGCTTCAGCACAAATATAGAGTTTAAAGTTCTTCACATGGTTTTATCAACAGTTGTTGAATATCTGTCAAGAGTGTCCTGGAAATTAATGACAACTTTTTTCTCTTCATTTAAAAAGGTTGTCATTTAATGCCGATATGCTCATGACAGATATTCAACAACTGTTGATATCACCATGTGAAGAAAAACTCTATTTTGTAATCAAGCAATAATTTATTTATTTATTTATTTTGGCCTAAGAAATGTTTTGCTATAAAAATTGCAAAAGCTCTGGCATTTTCTCGCGTTCCTTATATCCTCGTCTTAACTTGGCTGATCACATTATGACGCCCTGACAACCCCCTTCCCCTCGCCCTTATTCTATAAGATAACGTTACACCAGAGTTGAACCAATCAAGGTAAGATTATTACCTATTAGTGTAAAAGGAAGATACATTGCTGCAAATAAATTCATGTAAAAATAAAGTTTTTGAATGGTTTTAAAGTAGATACTTAGCTATTTAAATACGCTACAGTATTGAATACTGAGAGTTACTACATATGAGTACTTTGTATGTATATGTACAACAACGTGCTCTGCGTATGCCAACTTTACCAGCTGTAAGATAAATACAGGAGGATAATTAACTTTTGGCAACCTTTAGTTTTTAGCTGCTCTAAAAGGTTCCTTCCATGCGGATCCTAATAACATGGAGAGCCATATCATTGGTCCTCATTCTGTGGGTCGCGAAAATTGAAGGTGAAACGTAAACTATACTTCATTCACGGTAGGAGTTTACCTCTGAAAGGTCTTTTTTCCTACCAATATCCTACTATATAATAGATTTCTGGTAGGGAAAAAGGCCTTTCAGAAAACAATTCCTACAGTGAACGAACTTTACTTTGTCAAGCTAGGGTTGGTACAGTCTAGTTTTAGTAGGTAAGGGCCTTTTAGAAAATACAAACACATTATTTCATTGTCGGCATTGATATGATTTTACTATAAAATCGGTGTTATTTTATAGCTACTGATAATTGCTATCAAAATTGAAATCTAATATGACATTTTTTTTTTTAGTTCCGCGTCTTACTACTTCATCAAGTTATGTAGCCAATGTACTAATTACGCTAATAGGATGTTAAAGGAAGTGTACCCGCATTTCTATGGAAAGAGAGTGAAAACCACTTAGGAAAAACCACCCTCGGTGCATCCGAACGGGATTCGAAACCCGAGCTCCCCGTCATCTTCAATCTAGTATATTACAAGAGTGACGCCTTAGAGCATTCGGCCCCTAAGATGGTAAAAAGACATCTAACATAGCACATTACAGTAACTATCACTAGCAGTAAACAGTAACTATCACTAGCAGAATACAGTAACTATCACTAGCAGTATACAGTAACTATCACTAGCAGTATACAGTAACAACCACTAGCAGTACACAGTAACTATCACTAGCAGTATACAGTAACTATCACTAGCAGTATACAGTAACTATCACTAGCAGTAAACAGTAACTATCACTAGCAGTATACAGTAACTATCACTAGCAGTAAACAGTAACTATCACTAGCAGTATACAGTAACTATCACTAGCAGTATACAGTAACTATCACTAGCAGTATACAGTAACTACCACTAGCAGTATACAGTAACTATCACTAGCAGTATACAGTAACTATCACTAGCAGTATACAGTAACTATCACTAGCAGTAAACAGTAACTATCACTAGCAGTAAACAGTAACTATCACTAGTAGTATACAGTAACTATCACTAGCAGTATACAGTAACTATCACTAGCAGTATACAGTATACAGTAACATATCACATTAGCTAGGTACCCTACGTATGAATAAGTGAAAATAGATCTAATCACTTTTATAGCGATCAGCTAAGGCCCTTGCTATTAAAATTGGACTGTATATTTAATTATCCCCGAAGCAAAGGATATAAACACTTCCGGTTACAAGTCCGACTAGAGTACTGTATTTCAGACCTGTCTAATCAAGCAGTAAAATACATTATACCTTTCACGACCACCTTTCTTAGAATGTGTTGGTTTTCATAATTAGTTTTGTTAAAAAATAAATACTTATAGAAACAAACTATGTTGAAATCGATCTACTATTTAAAATGCTTTGTTTGAACCAAACATGGGTTCATATCATGAAAACAAACAACATGTTATTTCGCTAATAATGTATCAGCAATCTGTTTGCACAAATAAAGACTTAAACATTACCAAATAATTATTTTCTTAATAATGCATAACTTATCCTATTTTGAATTAATAGTATATACATTGTATTCGAGAAAAAACAAAAATAAAATTTTGTTTGCTATTAAACAAAAACATAATATTTGTAACATTTTGTAGAATAAAATACAAAACAAATGATATTGGTGGGTCACCAAATATGTAACTGAATTTAAGTGGGTCGTAAGACAATGGAGTTTGGGAACTGCTGACGTAAGTACTTAAGAATGTACCTAGAAATGTATTTGCATGAACAATAAGTGTGATATTTTAAAATGTCAAGAGGATAATAAATCGCGTAAATGAACATTATAATTTAGTTTTAGTTTTATAATGAACGCAATCTATGAAGCATAATAATTATTGGTGAGCGATATTAATCATATATGTCAATTAGAAAGAGTATTATTAATCGCCTAAATGGTTCATTAAAATTGAACATGACCCAATTTAGACACGTTTTTTTAAATCTTGATGACTCACAGTAATGATTAATTTATAATACTTGAAATAATGAATAAATTGTGTTGTTTATCAAAAGGACGTTAGTTAAAGCTATTCAGCTTAATTAGTTAATTATTTAAGTATAAAATTACCAAAATACAATGCAGATAATTTTCAACACACAACGGGAAAGTGTTTGTGTGTGGGGGGAAGGGGGGGGAGCGATAGGGGTCATGTATATAGGCGTCAGTCTCTTCTTGTCCGTATTTTACGTTTTATGGTAAGGCTATGGAATTAATTCGGCCTGGTGTACTGAGGGTTCTTTCTAGATCATTTTTCCACTCGCCTTCCATCGACAAATGCGGGTACACTTCCATTTTCTCTTAATTCTTCCTTCCCTTTCCTTACCTCATTAGTGTAAATATTTAGAAAATCCGAACGGGGAGTATGACGCGGAGCACAAATCCATATTAAATTCTATTAATTATGTTTAAGGCAAATTATATTAGTAACGTCCGACACCTTAGCTCAGCTAGTAGCACGTGTACATCGTGAGCTAAGGGTGCCAAGTTCGATTCCTGTCATGGCCGAAAATGCAACATTGGTGAAATTGGGGGCTCCCCCTTTCACAGTGATGAATTAACGGCCTGTAAAATGGCTATTGTGTATTTTCTCAAGTTTAGTTAGGTTTTAAGTCGTTAACATAATAAGTATGTTAAAAAAAAGTGCACGTCTAAAATTACAATAAATAAATATTAAACAGACCACTAAGGTCTACATTCGTAAAGGAGTATGATGATGATGATGATGATGATGATGATGATGATAATAATAACGACTAAAATATTGGTGGAAAATGCACCCGCATTGGCGTGGAGAAGGGATGGGAAAACCTCGGTAATAAATCAAGTGCGTAAAACTACTACTCCCGGTGCATCAAACCAAGATTCTTTTGTCCACTGCGACTTATTACCCCTCCGGGAAACACACGTTTAGTTACGCTTATGAGGGAGGGATGAGCAAGGTAGACTTCAGAGTAAATGTGCTCTCATTTGCGTTGAGGGAGAGTGGGGAGCCCTTTAGGAAAAAACACTATGAAAACATTCGGCTGGGATTTTAACCCATGTATACCTTTAAACCGGAAAACCAGTCTAAATGACCCTGACAGTCCACGTGTCCACCAAGAAGACACTTGCCCTGCGAATAAAACTGATAGTTTTTTTTTACTAAATACTAATATCTTTAACTACCAGGATCGCTAGTGTTTTCCTACTAAAGTAAATGTTTCTTTTTTTCTCCTCTTCTTAACAACAGGAGGAATGGATATAATATATTGTAATAATTCATATCATCCTTCAGTCACCCCAACAGCTTTTGAGATATGAAACTAATTTTATATTTCAAATAACCTTAAAGACTTTTGTCCATTCTGGCCTGTTCTTTGAGAAGGATCTTTTTTTTCTTTTCTTTTTTTTACAAAGAACGCCTCGACCACCCGGTCAGCCGGTAGTCCCGTATATTGAAACGAGAGTTAGTAACTTTTTTTGTTGTGAAATGTCAAGTTTAGTTTCTACAACGTAACGCAACGTGTAGCCAATTCCATAAATTCCCTGATTACGAAAGAACTTTCTCTCGAAAAGCACTTAATGAAAATGATCGAAAGTGCAGATTGGAAATGCCTAATTGAGTGAGTGCACAGTTTAACTATCTCGCTTCAATCATGTCAGGCCTTGGCAGGCGAGAGAGAATACATTAACTTTAATAATAACTTGAAGCTGACGTCAGAGACGTCGCTTGCCACACAATGGCTTGGAAGACGAGGTTATGAAAAAAAAGTTATTAGGATCAAAAACAAAGCAATTCTATATGACAGAATCTTATCAAGGTTGGCTTTGATTTTCATTTAGAGATTCGTTTTATAAACGATCTGCGTTGGCAACAGTTTACCAACACTTGATGGGTAAAATTTGTGAAAATTTTCACAACAAATTATAAATAATGATTAAAATGGCTCAATTTCCCCCTCCTATCCCTATTTTTCCACCTACCCTCTATAAAAAAAAGAACTCAATTCAAGTTTATTTATATTTTTTTTTACCTACGAGACTTCTTACTCGTCCGGGCTATTCGTATGTTGACACCAGTAGGGTAGGGTATAGCGGGTAAAATTTAAAGGAAATGTACCTAAATTTACGTGGAAAGAAAGAAGGGGTATCAATTGGAAAATGCTCTCAGTACATCTGTGTAGGGATGCGTGTCCTCTGATGGGAAGTTAAGGAAGCCGCCTACCGAAGCTTTGAGACTCATTGCAGACTTTCAGAAACTCCAAGTTATTTAAGAAATGGAACATTATTTCAAAATATATTTCACTTCAAAATGGAGGGGAAAGGTATCAATATCGCCTTATTGGAATACAAAACTTATATTTTAATTTTTATAATTTATAAAGCCATGAAAATATGGATAGGTATTTTTGACATAGCCTATATGTTCGTTTAAATGTATAATAAGTCTAAATTGGTTTTGCCATGAAAAGAAAACTTTGAAAAAATGACTTGCGCTTAAGATGGAAGCAAACAAAATGGCGATGGCACTATCAGCTGTACACCAACTTAGTGGCGCTTGATAGATAGCGTTGCTAGTCGAAGTACCTCAGTCGCCTGTCTTCAAATCCGCGTAAGTCAAGCAATTATTGTTTTTAACTTTCGGGGTGGTTGGCCATTAGAGATGAAGGACGCACATATAGCTTTGATTATTGTTATTATTATTATTACTATTATTATTATTATTAATGAAATATTAACCTATCTGGCCTTAAGCAGACCCAAAGTTAGTGACACAATCAAACACCAAGCGCTGTTGTAGATACGTGAGAATGAGAAGAGAACAGAAAAAGCTTGTGTTGCTTTATTGTATTATTATTATTATTATTATTATTAGCACCGCGTCTTACTACCCGTTCGGGTTATACGCACTTACGCTAATGTGTAGTGGTAGGGTGATTGTGAGATGAAATGGAGGACCTACAGTTTAACGTGGAATCCGAACCACGGTGGAGACCTGGCATTCCCCACATTCACAAGATGCCTTGTCAGAGGTGAAGGAAGGGTTTGGTAATCAGATAAATCTGTGCCGGGACCGAGGATTGAACCCCGGCCGCCAGCANGTTTAACGTGGAATCCGAACCACGGTGGAGGCCTGGCATTCCCCACATTCACAAGATGCCTTGTCAGAGGTGAAGGAAGGGTTTGGTAATCAGATAAATCTGTGCCGGGACCGAGGATTGAACCCCGGCCGCCAGCATAGAAGTCTGACACCTTACCTCTAGACCACCAGGTCACCTGCTTTATTGTAACTCTGCTGATAATGTTTCTGGTGTTAACGTCCTTAGGAGAAATTAAACTGAAAGAGACACTTTATAAGCCTATTTTTTAGGATACGTTCGTTTCATTTAAACAGGTGGAAACATATTTCGAAAAAAAAAACCTACTTAAATGTAAATTATTCGTGGTAAATCTGCATCTCACATCTTTGCACGTTCTATTTTGTGGGAATCTTCCGACTCTACTTCCTCCAGGCCCATCTTGTTGGTCACCCTGTGGCCCGCACAGCCACCATAAACCAGACACGCACACAGACAATGTAAGATGGTTTACGAGCCATCGTCAGTGGGCTATTACGGCAGCCATTACCTCCCCTTTCCCCCTCGGTAATACACGTCATCCCGTCTCACACACACATTAGTTCTCTTTACACGTCTTGCCTAGCGTCGAACCGGTCTTCAAACCTCGCACAGCTGTTCCTCGTGGAAGTACTGGCATATCTAGCGGTTGTCCGTACGCTTTCTATATTAGCACACGACTTACAAACTAACCTCCTAATGAAGTATCTCATAGATGTATGTATCATCAACGTCGATGCAAGCAAAGATGGTATCCGTAAGGGTGTAACATGGAGAGCATTGAAAAACGTTGCGGATGTTTAGAAATCCTAGATTATTTATAAAGCACTTAAGTCGTTTGCGGTCACTGTTCTTTAAGCACTCACTTTCTTGTGTGAGTTTAATTTTATTAAATCGGTTTATCAGGCTCTCCATGTTGGGAAGCCATTATTGTAACGTTTAAAAGAGCTAGCCAGATATATTAATGTTTGTACGCCACCATTAGGGTGACATTTGATATAACTATTGAATTGGGTCCAAGTTTGCTGTTCTGTATAATTAAAAAGGGATGATGTCTTATTTTATAAATTAAAAGTTCTAGTGTTTTATAATTATTTTTATTTAAGTAGATAAACAGTTTTTTGCTAGATATTTCACTCGTTGTAGATTTTAATAAAAGCCCGACTATTACTTTATATGCATGATAATTCCCGACACGTGAAATTTAGAACACATATTAAGATGTCATAGACTCCACCTACATGGATCCTCGTCAGGAAGGAAAGTGAAGAGATGCGTACCCTGAAGGGGTATATCAAGCGACATTTCCTTCTCGAAGCTTCCCAAAAGAAAAAAGGTGTGGTCATCCAGGTACGTTTCTGTCCACAAAACTGCGTTTTCTTATTAAACAGAGACGTAGAAGGATGTCGCCATACCTTTCAACTTAACAACTTAACACAAATAAATCTTACTACCCACTCTCATTTAAAATGACGTAATTTTGAATAAAGATGTGAATAATAAATTATTGAGATGTATAATTTCATATCATTACACTAAGGTGTCAGGCACGAGGCTAAATGTCCTTACGCTGAGGTATTATTATCATGGGAATGGTACTTTTGAAGCTTCAAAACCACTAAAACAACCCTCAAATATTTCGTAATGGTTTATTGTGACCCCATTAAAAATGACTATGTTTGAGGAAGGCTAGGTCCGTTTCTAATCATTTACGTTTATTTCAGAACTGATACATTTCGCGTGAATGTCCTTGGAAATCAGCAAATTGCTTCTTTTCAAAGTTACTAATTTAAGGTTTTGCTACGTTATGACGTACATCATACTTTTCGATAGAAATCCACTTATTGAATGACGCGATATTTATGGACGTCTGCAATGCTTCTCAGTGCTCCAGTAGGCGGCTCCCTTTAAGAACGCACTTCAGCAGATGGGCCTCATTTTACCACTTAAATTGATTAAAAATGTATATGAGACATATTTATAAAAATACAACACATTAGTACACTGTTTATAAAGATAAGTTGGGACACATCAATTCAGCCTTTGATTTTATATACCACGCTAGTCGAAGTAGGCCTACCTGTCGTTCCCCGGGAGAAATATGTTTTGTTTTGTGATTGTAAGTGGAAAATAACTTTAAATTTTAAAATTACGGCTTCAAGGCGCACATATCCATGCATTTGAGCTACTAATATTTAAATTTCAGACTTACGTGTGCGGTAGACATCGCACAATGATCATGACAGACAAACAAACTCTTCATTTTATTAATATATACGACTACTGATATTAAATATTTTCTTGTAAAACGAGGTTCTCGGTATTTTCTAGAAATGAATGGGTTTGTTTTATTTCTATGAAATTTTACTTTTAGATAACAATATTATAAACAATTATGTGTAGTCAAATGTCCTTGTTTTAATGTACACATAACCAAATAGGTCAAGAATGATTGAAAATAGCTCATAGTTGCGGAAACGGCCCATAAGAACTATCGTTATGAATCTAAGATAAACAAATAAAATATTAACATCGAGGTCACTCAAGTATCAGACTCTCAATACGCTGGATTAATGGTGACGTGAGAGGTTGAGGTTCGAATCCTGGTCTGGTATATTGAGGTGGATACAAATTGTTACCCACTCTGTTTGCAAATACCCTTAATCTAATTTCTACCTTCTTACCCCATGAAGTACAAGCACACAGATAATCCGGGCGGGTGGTAAGACGGTGGTGGAAGAAGCCTCATCGCTAGGTGTCCCGAAGCGCCAAAGGTGGCTTCAATTAGAACCTATTGTATACAGGCTAATTATTATAATACCATCCATGCAAACATCTCGCCACATGTGACTGTGTGTGTGTGTGTGTGTAATCAATCATAGTCAGCCCCTCCCCCTTTTCTCTCTCTACGCTGATCGGTTCCGAACATTAAAGCAATACCAGAATAACTTTACGCTTCAATCTGACTGGGATGGCCCCGGGGTAACTAACTAACCATCAGGATATCGGAACCTCGAACTCCTATAACATCCTTTACAAGGAGAACGGAGTGGTCGTCGAGATCGTTTGAGGTGTGTCTTGGTTGTACGATGTGTCTTTGGATCGTGTTCCAGAAGAGCTAAAACAGGAGTGGATCCTTGATGATTCTAGGGTTAGGAGGTACTGGATCCGATAGGTGTATAAAGATAGGACAGTGGAGCCGAGATAAATCTAGAGCTAGTCCAGTGAAGCCACAAGTATTCTAGGTGAAGGACAGTGGCGTCTAGAGAATAATCTAGGGGTAGGACAGTGGAACCGAGACTATTCTAGGTCGGACACTTGAACCTACTACATAAACTCCCATCATTTAAAATTCCCTGTCCCTAGTACCAGTGGTTATGCGGTATAAAGTGCAGACTCCTAATGTTTTAAACTGTAAATTACGGGGGAGGTCTAGGTTTGAGTCTCTGACAGGTGAACTGAGAGGGTGATTTACCTACTCCCTTTATAAACTAATACGAGCTAATTCCCTATATCGCCCTTCAGATTAAGTCGTTTGTGCTAGACGTAAAGATCTTTAGTGACGGCGTCAAGTATGAATCTAGCTCTAGACCTGGCCTTGGCAATCTCAAAGTCCCGGGGGACTCCTCCGGTCCATGGTGTGCTCCGTGGGGGGTCTTAGCCAGGTGAGCTACAATAGGACAGGGGGCAGAGCGGTAGGTAGTGTCATTGATGGGATGTGACTTCCCAGAACATCGCCCCGTCTCTAGGGCCACCAACACACTCTGCTCCAAGACGTGGCTTAGTGGTCCAAGAGGCCGACCGCTGAGCGGAGGATGGTTGGTTCAATGATTCAGTATTGTTCCTTCAACCCGAGTATTACAATTCTTGGTTCTGATGTTGTGGTCCTAAGTTTAGATTCATCCCCGTGTCTTACTACCTGTTCAGGTTACATTAAAGTATGAGTGTGATGCTTTAGACCAAAGCTGTGGAAATTTACTTACAGAAGGGCCAAATGAAAAAAAAATTGTGGGCCAAAGACTTTAATTCATTAATTTTTCTTAAAAAAAATGATAAGCCTAGACTGATATGAATACGTTTAAATATATTGAGTGTGTATAACAATCATACACATCTTAGTGACTTACTATGTTTTAAGTTCGTTCAAAGGAGTTATATGATGAGGTGTGAGATGAGTGTAACTGTGAATGAGATAACACAATTGTTTCATAGTCTGGGTTAAATCGTGAGGAGATGAATCTCAAGAGAAAAGCCAGGTGCTCGTCAAAAAGTCGGTTTCAAGATCCCTTTTCCCAAATTTCACCGATAGAAACACTTGTTCGCTAAATATGAGGATGCAAACATTAACGTGGGCCTATATCATTTTTTGGCATTAATTACCAAGGTCGGAAACTTTTATTTTGGTATGGTTTTATAAAAACACAGTGTTGTTGTGTTTAAAAAAGCCTGCTTCACAACGAAACACTTTTTAAGTATTCACCCTTTAGGCCAGATTTAACACACCGGTAGGCCATATTTGGCCCACGAGCCGTAGTTTGCCCATCCCTGCCTTAGAACTTTCGGCCACTCAAGTGAGTGGTCCTAAGTTAGTTTGTAAGTGTATGTGTCTATGACCTGCATCGGTGGATGCGTCAGTCTTAACTCGTCTAGGATAGTTTGCCGGTGACGGGGAGGTTAGGGCTCTAATCTCAACTGTCCGTTGTTTACTAAATGGTTTCCCACACTCCCTCGATTCTAATGCTGGCTACACTTTCTCTCAATTTAGTCTACCTCATCCTTATCACACTAGTGTTGTTAAATGTTGATAGCCGAGATGGATATTAAGACGCGGCGTAAGAAATGATCCGTATCTCGGTGTATTTGTTCGTCCTGTTGGGCAACCCATATATTACAATTAATGATGATAAGGTTAAGTGTTAAAGTTTATGTACTAGTTTGTAAGTCGTTTGGCTACATTGCTCTGTGTAGTAAATAGAGGTTATACATTTCGAAACCCTTCTAAAATGGACCAGGCTGGTGGTGTGGTTTCCACATAAACTTTTTAGGTGAATGCGGGTGCGTTTTCCCTTGTATATCCCTTCATTCGTACCCCATAAATTCGTTAAACGTAATACTTGTTATTTAAACGTATGAACTAAAACTGAGTTGGTTATAAATCGCGAAGCTTTTTAATGTATTTGTAGGAATTGTTTCATTCTCTTTTAAATAGATTGAGCTGTACAAAATATGACTAAAAACATAATGTATTCAAAGGTAAAAATTATATATATACATGATGATAAATTCGTGTCACTTATTAAAGCTGGAAAAAACTTATTTCTTTAAAGAATTATAATTTAAATTTTTATAAAGCTGAAACTTTCATCTTGTTAACAAAAAAATTAAAGTAAATTATGAATGCAACATTTTTATTCATTTAAAGTTCACAAAGGAGAATTAAAAACATAGACTATATATATTCTAATATAAAACGCTATCATTTCTGAACTCTGCTACAAATATTATAATGGTAAAAAAAACTTTTACTTTTTATCTGGGAATATTTATTTATATGTCCTGCCAGGAAGAATAAAAACATTTTTCACTCAACTTTGTATTTTTCTATTTAAATATTATATACATTAAAAATAAAGTACTAAATGAAAACCATATGGCCTCGAGGTTAAAAAAAAAACATGACAAAACAACCCTTCGTAGTAAAGCCACCCCAACCCCAGTCCCTTTTCGACCGAAACGTTTTAACTCATCCACGCAAGCAAGGTAGATGAGGGTTGGGAAGGGGTTGGATGAGGGGGAGGGTGGAAGCGAAAACAAGTGAAGCGCAAGCGGCGCTGTGGGATATTATTTTTTCAAACAGACGCGAACCAGACATATGTGCCACGTTGGCAGTACTTCCTGTTCTGTTGATCCCAAACTCCTTCAAAAACCCCTTTTTATAATTAGTCGTCAACGACAAAAAATAAAAATAGTATGTTTCATGTTTCATTAGTGAGAGGTATATGCGAGTTTGTTTAGTTACTCCCGCCGTTTAGACTACGTTTCCCTGACAATGACAACTTGGGACAAATAATGACTACGTGAACAAATTGAGGGGCTGATACTTTGTGTGTAATTTCCCGACCAGGCGTTTATCCAAACTATAAGTTACTCTTGAAACATATTATATTTTCGTTTTACAGAACTCGAAGGACTTAATTAGATTTCACGAGTCATTATTTAATGTCCACTTATTGCTTTAGTGATAGGTTTGAAATGTCTGCTATTCTATTTGTAAATATTTAGGTCAGCGTTTTTCAACCGGTGTACCGTGAAGTGTCAGCAGGTGTACCGCAGAAGTTTAGGGGAAGATAAAAAAAAACAGCAAGAAAAATTTGAGGAGTGAAAATAAATCTTTTTAAATCCATGATTAACATTATTTTTAGAAATAATAGAATTATTAGAATTCTAGAACTCACTTCGGTGGCCGCTTGGTATAACGCGCTACTCTCGTTTTAGACTAGACTGCCAAAGACGAGATCGGGGTTCAACCCAAATCGGGTGCACTGAGGGTGGTATTTCCTATATTGTTTTCCACACTCCCTCCACACAAATGTGGGTGTACTTCCTATAGATTAAAACCTTCCTAATGCCTAACACATTAGTGAAAATATTAGGCTACATAGGCGTAAAACCCGCACGGGTAGTAAGACACGGTGCTAAAAGAAAATGTAAAAATATCTTGTTATGGAACTTTTAAACACAATCTTAATACTCGTAGTTTTAGTGATAGAACATCTCCTTAAGAAACTGATGGTGTGCCTTGCTAATTTTAGTGCCTTATTCATTTAGCTGTGAGCTTAAAAAGGTTGAAAATCTCTTATATAGGCGCCAGTGCTGAATGTATAGTATAATACGCACTGTCCTAAGTTAAGTTAGTATGTAGTAGTAGCTGTTTTCTGGTATAATCTGTATTTCCCCTACCCCAATGTTATAGAAGTATCATAGTTTTGTTATAATAGTAGCTCATTGTTAATTGATGATGAAAGGCAATGCTTCAGTTACTTGAAAGGAAGAAAGAAAGCGTGTTTCCACTATGGTGCAGCTTATGAACGATATTGCTGGGACTCGAACAATGTATCATTCAAAGCCGTAAAATAAAAACCCAATAATATAAATAGTTAAGTTAAAATATGTGGGTAGTTATGCACAAGTCGTTACAAACAAGTTTTATACTAACACGAATATTTGTTCGAGTCCGCAGTAACAGTCAACGGTAATTACATTGTTAGGTCGGGGGACTACTTTTCCTGGCAAACTTCCACATCTGGAATGAGTCGCAGACACAGCATACAAAGTTTCACTAAGAGGCACTGGAGGTAGGTTACAAAAGTTTCCATATGGTAACAACACGCCTTTTTATAATATACTAACCCGCCTCGGTGGCGTAGTTGGCTAACGCGCTAGTCATGTTGAGCTCTACTGCTGAGGACGGGGAGATCGAGGTTCGAATCTCGGTCGGGTGAACTGAGGGCGGTTTTTTCCTAAATGGTTTTCCACTCTCCTTCCACGTAAGTGCGGGTTCACTTCCTCTAATTCAACCTTCCCAATTCCTAATCCATTAGCGTTATTAGTACTTAAAAAGCGTATAACCCGAACGGGTAGTAATACGCGGTGCTAATATATAAAATACTAACTCTCTTAAAGCGGCCAACCTTGATAACGATTAACATACAGCCCACATCGATAGCCACACGCGATAAATGTCTAGTTTGGTTCGCCAGAGATGCTGTCATCGGGAGTCAAATCCCGCCCGGGCATACCGAATGTGGTTTTCAACGCTCGCTCCACGCAAATCCTTGTACACTTCGATAAGTTCTACCTCCTACATCCCTGCCCCGATGGTGTAATTAAATGCGGGTAGCCCGGACGGTAAGTGGTGTAAGACCCGGCTGACAAAATTAATAGCTACTATTTTTACTAGCCAATAATAAAAGTATTTTACAACGTTACTAATGTTATTTTATAGGTATTGAAATTATCTCCCAAAGGCGACAGCTGCGGATCACATGACTTGACGTATGAATATATTAAACCAGATTTAGTAAATGCGAGATAGGTAGGTCTCCTGTCCTACTTTCCTTGTTCCTTCTCTACGTACCGTCCCTCTAAGTAAAATACCAAATATTTTAATCCGAAATTATAAGCAAGATTTCCATTAAGCTAAAACTCGTATAGAGGTCAAACCAGTCACAGTTTTTTCCCAACACAAGGTCGAATATAGGCCCACACTTGTGTTGTAAAGATAGAGATTTAGAAAGTACTAAAAAAAAGTATCATTCGCTCCATCCAGGTTATCCTCGGTGCCTATTATTTTACACTAATAGGGTAAATATGAGGAAACCATTTAGATTAAAACTAATCAGTAGCTTATATCCGGCAGGGATTCGAACACCTATCTCCCCGTCAAAAACAGACCAGACAAGAATGACGGTTTTGTCAGCCTGCCTATCATTCCTGGGTTAGTAGGCCCCCCCTCCCCCTTCCCAGTTTTGTCTAAGTTTATGGGAACCACTTATTTATTTTTAAGCATATGTAAAAACACGACGCGTAGAGAACTACCGAGAAATTATTGTAAAATTAAATAATAACCACCAGCGCCCAGCATGAAAGTATTTATTCGCGTAACATCCTGGAGCCACCACGCATGTGAAACCAAACATTTCTCTCCCATTTGAGCCATGTATCAAACTGTAAAACTGTTCGTTCGTTCGTTCTTGGCCTCTTATTAGTTTGAATACGCGCTGGTTTGTGTGTTTATGCTCGTTGGAACTACTCGGTGCACGGAAAGATAAACTCAGGTAGTTGGACAGAATATAAAAATACCGCTTGCGCGCACGCACTAATAATATTAGAGTAACCTACATCACCAAGGTACTACAATGTATAATACTAGACTCCTGTGTTCATTAAATGAATAGTAGAAGGAATAAAAAATAAGTGTTTTAAAATGACAATAGGAGGCTATATTGTAAGGAGATGTGGTAGGGTATTTACTTTTTTGTAATGATTTTTAATTGGTGCGGATAACATGATACATCACGTTTTAGAGGAAATGCACCCGCACTGGTGTGGAAAAGGAATGAATGAAAACAGTGTGGTTTATTGTGTAAGCCTACTCTTTGTCTTACTTTCTACCTGGGATATCCTTATATAGGCATATACACTTATAGTATATAAATAAGAATGGTAGTGCTTAGGAGAAAATGTACCCGCATTTACATAGATAGCGTGACAAACTACTTAAACATCTTAGTACACATGTCAAGATTTGAACCCCGACCTGCTCCACCCTCCCAAGCCCACCTCCGAAACTCCGGATGAAAACGAGACAGACGCCTTTGTCTGCAAGCCCAACTGTGCGTGCCTTGAAGCTTTTAGTATTCGCAAAATACAGAATTATTTTTCCAAACTTTTCCGGGACTCTGTTCTTCCTGCCGGCTTAAGGCCCAGACACATGGGCGATGTTTACGTAGTACTGATTTCAGTATAGTCATTTATTACCAACTGAACAACCAACTATCATGGCGAATATTAAGAAGACAGCAGCTAAGGAAACTTGTGTGCGATTCGGTGGTAGCGCAGGTCATAGTTTTCAGAGATGCTTATTTACACGCATGCGCAGAAGAAACACAAGCTGTCTTGCCTTAGCAAACCGAAAAGTGATTTCCTTGTATTTTTCAAACAACAGTCAAATGAAATATCTTTGCCTCGAAAAATATTTGAGGGGAGTGGCTTTAGTTAAATTTTATTTAATAGATATAGGTAGGCCTACCTGCACTCATCTTTGTTGATTTTGTACTATTCCCAAAAAAAAAGGAAGAAAACAGCGACTGTGCGAATGCAAGTCATATATCTCGTAGTAGTTACCTCGGTGACTATTTCATAACAGCTGCTATTGCTTATTTTCGTGAAAGTTTCTCTACCGATTAAATACATTTATTTATTTAAAGTATTTAACAAGCACTTTCTGAACCGACTTATATCAGCACACGAGAATTTCTATGAGCGAGAGCGAAAGGGCATATCAATTTTGCCGGGAAAGGTATTTTCACATACCTTCTAGGGTTCTTTTCCATGCCACAATCGACATGGGACTGAAGACTTTACTTCCACTCCGAAGGAAATTGTGCTACGGATTTTTATCGCTCAAGAAAAACCCGTCGAACCCTGCTGGATTTGAACCCACGAAAATTTGATGCTGAGACAAGCTCTTTACCCCAAGACCATCGTGGTCTACAATTAAATACAAAAACATCGCTCGTGTGTACGAGGTATTACCGTAGAAATTCAAGTAAAGAGAGGGAGCACGTTAGCTCTTCTAAAATGCCGACATAACACCGAGGCAGATGCTAACGCTGTCAACCAATCGACTGGAACACGTTATAGATAGAATAGAGTCCCAAAGAATGCAATACAAATAAAACGAAAAATTCCTGTGCCAGTCGAGAGAAAAGCTGCCAGGCACATAACCCTCAAAGTTTGAAGAAAGCTTGGAATCTACCTTTTGTCAAATTCATGTCACTTCTTTTATTTTTTGCACCGTGTCTTATTACTAGTTCGGATTACACGCTTATTTAGTAGCCACGTTAATGGTTTTAGGGATGAGGAAGGTTATATTTAGAGGAAGTGTACTCACATTTTCGTGGAAAGAGTGAAAAACACTATTTTGTAAAAATCCCACTAAGGACACCCGACCGAGATTCGAACCTCAATCTCTCTGCCATCGGCAGTCTAGTCTACTGCGAGAGCGAAGCCTTAGACCATGCGGACACCGAAACGGGTCGTGTCGCTTTTAAAATAGTTAATTTTACACTTTAAATATTCACTTTGGTAGAGTAAACCATCGAGAGTGGATAAATAAAAACAATATATAGATTCAACTAAACTTAGATCCCTAGTTTTTAACTGTGCTTTAAGCACACTTATTAGAACAGGAATTACAAACTCACTTAACCCATGGCAGTAGGGTACGTCCAATTTCAACACGCCCGGCACTAGTCCTGAATTCTAATTGGCTAACAGGACTTACAAACTAATTTAACCTGGGAGAGTATGTCTACTATTCACCTAGACCTAGCTTAAAACAAGGATATTTAATAATTCAATATCAGAACTAATAAACAAACTTAACCTAAGAGAGTAGGTATATCGTATTAAAATGATTCTTGATCAAATTCAAAACATGTTGTTTTTTCCCCTAGCTAATTCAAGAATAAGTCCATTCAAAATAAATGGTGTTTTGAAAATGGTTCAGATTAAAATATAAGGCATGAGCTTTTCCCAGGAATAAAATAAGATCATTTATCATCACCTTCGCTTATGATAAAACTTTTAGTACACTAAAGTGTGACATAACTTTCAGGATAATTATTTGTTATTTCAATAATCATTCTTTGATTTAGTATTCACTGTTAAATATTGTTGTTTTAGTTTAAGTTTGTTTCTAGGTCTAGCTAAAAAACGTGAAATAGTTTTATTACACAGAAATTATAATCAATCATTCTAGTGCTGGGTGTTTAGTGTTGCTGTCATAGGTTAAGAGTAAGTATGTTTGTGTATGTGATAGACCTGTAACCCAGATACCGGTATAACAATTTATGGAGTTAAGTGTTTTAAGTGGTGTTGTCCTAGGTTAAGTTAGTTTGAGAGTCTTTATCCCTACGTATGTTTTTGCCCTGTTAACCAAATATTACAATTCCTGGTGCTAATGTTGAGGGTTTAGTGTTGCTATTCTAGGCTTTGCCCTAATTACACCAATGATAGCCTTTTGGATCCCGTTGGGGAATCGAACCCTAGTATGTTTAACTCAATCCACAGCCGCTCTAACAACTTGGCCCAGGTAGGAATTTATTAAAATGGTGTTTGCCATTAAACCAAAAATAAGGAAAATTTACTAGAAAGTGTTTGTAATATTGTTACTGACTGATGAAAATAGTAGAATAAAAGAGTTCGATTTTAAGTAATTACTGTTTATCGAGTTTTCTAAGGAAATATGTTACCTCTCTAACTTAATACCTAATATATTATTTTATAGAATTGAATAATGTAGTTCAACTTAATTTTTAAATAATAATCAAACACGAAGCTTAACTTTAGACACGCGCCCTTCATTTAATAATAATTTCTAAGAATAGCCAACATTAATAAATTTTCGCTAGTTAACTCGGTTAAAACGCAATGAATATTAGTAAAAATAGTCATATTTATAAAACTATGTTAATTAGGTTGCTATACAACACAAGTTTTACTCACGCCCCATCTGGTTTTACAAAAATATTCCCCTGAAAACACATTTTAAATTCGACTAATGATTTTTTTTAGCTACTCTTAAAGTTTTCAAACGTTTTAAAAAACGTTTGACCTTTTTCAAAATTAAATTTTTGAGAGTAAGAAAAGGTGAATGAATCATGTTGTGTGTGTGTGGAATAATTTTTAAATAAAAGGAGAAAAAAATCTGTGTGTATATTTAAAAAGGGCTACTGGTATAGTATCTAATAAAAGTTTTTGCACACATACATAAAACGCTTTCCTCTCCTTCAATCCTTGCCCGAACCTATTTCGATAAAAAAAAAACTATTCATTTGTTCCTTTCAAAGAATAAAGGAAAAAACTACACAATTTTTAGTAACGTCTACCACACCCTTCCTTGGAAACGTGGCAAGATCATACCGCGCATGCGCCAGGCAAAGGGCGTCGGCGACCCATTCAAGATCGACGGCCTGTAACTGTCCCTCCCGTCTTCTTTAACTTTTTTTTTACCAAGGCCATTTTGGGATAAAACGCGAAACAAATAAAAAAAACACTTTTCCACAAGTTCCAGCTAACCGTGAATAATATAGCAGACATTAGTCCTTTGTAATTTTCGATACGATACGCTCTATTTTAGGGAGGCAATGTATACCCCCGTCCCCCTTCACCTCTCGTGAATTATAATAATATTCTTACTATACATCGTTTCCGAGAAAGATAACAGCATTCCATACCATACTCAACATTTTACGGCCGCAGTTTTGTACGAGTTTTTTTTCTCTCTATGCGAGACAATTAATTTTATGGTTAGGTGTGTGTATAGCATAGCTACTTCCAAAGAGAGAGTTGGTATTGCATTTTAAATGAACCAATCTAATAAATGTTTAGGTTTATGTATAGCCAACAGTGAAATAGGAGTTTAAAATTCCCTCATTTTACCATGTTAATTTTATTACTAAAATCTGTTCACATTAAAAAAAAACTTTAATTCATGTTTCAAATTTTGTTCACGTTTTTAATTTGTAATTAGTGAAGAAATCACCAATATATTGTTTATTAGACACCTGATTCAACTAGCTAAAATAATTGTTCCGGTGAGTTGATTCACGGCTTATTGGTATCAGATAGCTTTGCAAAATAGTTTGAGCTCTTTTATCAAGTTTCAAAGACTTCTGGAGCAATAATTGGTTTTATTTAGTTTAATGCCATCATGTTCAGTTAAAGCAATAAAGTTAGCATAAACAAACACTCCTCTCAATTGTGTGTGTTAAGTAGAACAAATCAAATTAATGTTCTCCCAAATATAATAAAATAAAGTGTTAGAAACTTCGTTCACTAAATTGAAAAAACAAACAACAAAAAACACGCTTACTTCACTGACCAGGCCATCGCATTTAATAATTAAATTACGTTAACGCAGTTGGGAGGAATAAGGAAGAATTCGAATACATGTTTCCGCATTTGCGCAGAGTTAGTGATAATAAGTTTAGGAAAAAACACTCGGTACACTCAACCGTAATTTGAATTTCGACCTCACCGTCACCAGCAAGCCAGAATAAATGAACCTGACATTTAGCTGCGCGCTCACTGGTGCAGCTTTGTTTTAAACCATCAAGGGATCGGGATCAAATATATTTTAGAGTATTTTGTTATTAGATTATTTAGCATCTTTTATTGGCTAATTAGGCCTACTGTAGGCATATTAGTTCTACTCGGTTTGAAACACCGTAATAGTTATAACAGGGTTGAGACATCGTATCAGTTATACTAGGTTTGAAACACAGTTTTAATTCTACTTGGTTTAGGAAACCGTATTAGTTCTACCGGTTTGGGCACCATATTAGTTTTACCAGGTTTAAGACACTGTATTAGTTCTAGGCTATTTGGTTTGAGACACCGTATTAGTTATACTCGGTTTGAGAGTTATACCGGTTTGTGACATAGTATTAGTTCTAAGCTATCTGGTTTGAGACACCGTATTAGTTATACTCGGTTTAACACATCGTATTAGTTCTAGGCTATCTGATTTGAGACACCGTATTAGTTATACTCGGTTTAAGACATCGTATTAGTTCTAGGCTATTTGCTTTGAGACACCGTATTAGTTATACTCGGTTTGAGACATCGTATTAGTTATACTCGGTTTGAGACATCGTATTAGTTATACTTGGTTTGAGACATCATATTAGTTCTAGGCTATCTGCTTTGAGACATCGTATTAGTTATACTGGGGCTTGGACTTAGTTCTACCGGTTTGAAACATCGTATTAGTTCTAGGCTACTGTATTAGTTATACTCGGTTTGAAACATCATATTAGTTCTAGGCTATCTGCTTTGAGACACCGTATTAGTTATACTCGGGTTTGGAATTAGTTCTAGGCTATCTGCTTTGAGACACCGTATTAGTTATACTCGGGTTTGGACTTAGTTCTACCGGTTCTAGACATCGTATTAATTTTAGGCTATCTTCTTTGAGACACCGCATTAGTTCTAGGCTATCTGGTTTTAGACACAGTATAAGTTAAACTCGGCTTGAGACACCGTATTAGTTTCAGGCGGTTTGAGAAACTGTATTAGTTCTTGGCCATCTGGTTTAAGACAGCGTATTAGTTATACTCGGTTTGGGATTCCGTAGGAATTGAACCCGGTATAGGACACTGTATTCATGGGCCGACGGGTTCTTTGATCTACACCTCATGGCCGGACAATCCCGTCTCATAAAACGCTAATTCTGACAATCTAACGGGGATATAACGTCAAGAGGAAACATTTCAGGTGTCTGGAATCCAAGCGCGCGCGCACACACGCCATGAGTTGTAAGGAAATAGTTGTACTAGAACAGCTGACGGGCGGTTTAACCCCATACTGAATGAAGCGATTCCAGGGACAAATCAAGTTCATTCATATCCGGGGACACCCACGTCGGTGTAAGCACGCGGGCCAAGACATCAAGTCTAATTCTGTTTAGCTCACCAGGTGACGAGTAGGTCGGGGTTTGAACTATAAACCTCACCCATCTCATTAGGTAAATATGCGGAAAGCCGGACGATTGATAAGACGCGGTGCACGGGGGAAGATATCCTGGACTTTCTCGAGTGAAATTTAACAAAAACAAACGATATAAAATTTATAAAATTAAGACGAGGGGCGTCCATCCTACCTGATAGAACGGCCTTGTCGTCAACGGGCGTCCCGATGCCGCTGTCCGTCGTTGCCGTGAAGTCCCTCTGGAGCCGCAGTTCCGGCGCCAGAGGACTTCGGTCAGAGTCCGTCCAGTGTCCGGCGGAGACGCTGACACCGCTGTCTGACCCGGAACTGAAGTCGCCACCCCTGCACAACATCGGGTCTCTCTTCATATGTTTTACCGCCGCGACGGAGGGTTTACTATACACCGGTACCGGTGCGGGCGCCGCCACGAGGGAGGCGTCCATCTGGTTCCAGTTGGTGACCGCCATATGTTGATGGTGCTGTTGCTGCTGGTGCTGGTGCAACATTGTCGTTGCCTCTGGTCGCCCCGAGGGGTCCAGGTACCTCACCGCCTGCACCTGGTACTGTTGTGTCTGATGTTGAGGCTGTTGTATCGACACCGCCGTCTGCTGCTGCTGTTGTTGGACTAATCGAGGCACCTGCGACGCCCTTCGGCCGCCAACGGTCACCATGCTCTGCGTCCTCGTCGGCAGGTTGTTGATGAAAGGGCTGCGTCTCTGGCTCTCCGCCCTCCGGTAGTAACAAGGATGGATCATAAGCAAGGGCTCGCTCCTTGCGCCTTCAGGTGGCTTGGCCTGGTTAGGCAGCTCGTACTCGACGCTGCAGTCAACGTGAAGGGGCCGGGTGTAGTCCTTGTGGGGGGCGGGAGCGTTGCGAGTCGGGGGGGCAGGGGGAGCCAGGTCAAAACCGGGGTAACACGACGCCATTGGGGTGAAAGGAATATTCCACTAAGAAACCAATATTTTCAGAAAAAAAAATTAAGGAAAAAATATATAAATTATCATCACACACGTAGCTAATAAAAACTCACACAAGTTACATCCCAGTGAAACAAAATTTAAAAAATATATAAATATATTCCACAACACTGGTCAAGTATAATTTAATTTGTTGAAACTTTCACTTTCCGAGATGTAAATGATCACACACGTTCACTTCATTTATAAAAAAAATTAATCACTTGTCACCTTCTTGTATTTAATGTATACCGGTGTTTGCTTGGGTTTTTTTAATTATATATTATAACGGCCGGCTCTTGCGTCTTGAGGTATTTTTTTAACCTCACAGCTCGGCCAACTTAACTCGACTACCGCGAACCGCGATGCACGAAACAGAAGCGCAGTCAGACTTCCCCTCTTTCCCCTGATTTTCATATCATCGTCTTCCACCGACCAATAGGAATCGAGCTTACATCTCCAGTCAATAGTGAGCGCTGGTTTAGGGAACGCAACGCTTGAGTGCTGCCATCTCTTAGCGGTTATGTAAGCTAGCGAATCGATTTGTGTCAAAAAGAATGTCCTGTTTGTGATGCGAGTTTTAAAATGACATAACGTGACTGTCTATCCTCTTCTCTTTTTATGGTTGAAAGGAAACGACGAGGCATGTTTTCTTCTATTTTTCCTTCCTGAATAAATGTCAGTTAACGTCCTGTCTTTGTTGTTAAAATAACTTGAAATGAATGTTCTAACCTTTTTGGTATTGTTGAATGCGAGGGACGCGACTTTCTTACTATTATTGAAAGAAGTGAGGTGACGGTTGCTCCAAAGCAATTTCATATATTAATTCGATTTTGTTGTTGGGGGGAGATTGGTTTGAAAATACTTTAAAAACCATGCTCAACTAAAATGTAGCAGAAGCAAGTAACCAAAATAAAAATACAAATATAATGTGGTATGGTGGATCTGTATGTAATACGACACTCAGTCAAAGCTGAAATAATTATAACTAGTAAATCCTTGCGCAATACTTAAAAATAGAAACAAATATAGGAAAGGGGGCTAGAAAGGAGTGGTGGAATTTGCTCGTAGATGCATCTGGGGGCAGAGAGGCCGGAGGAGTTTTGGGAGTGGAAAGTCTCAAGAGGTACCCCCCACCTGAAGATGGGCCCCATCGCCCCAACGGTTCCAGAGATTCGTCTGGGGGGACAAAGAGGTCTGAGGAGGTTGAGGGCGACATTAACATTTTGGGGGGATAAAGTCTCAAAGAGTAGCCCCCACCTGAAGATAGACTCTATAACCCTAGTGATTTCGGAGATGCATCGGGGGCAGAGGTGGGTGTGGAAGGGGAAACCTTTTCAGCTTCTGGTAAAAATTGTTGTAATTTTAATAGCGTTGCACATCTTCAGATTAACACATTTCTATTAAAGGCCTCATTTATAGCTTTAGATCCATAAAATAAATATATATTGGGTTTGACAAAAAAAAACACCTTCGTATCAAAGAGATAAAAGATGTGCAGCAAAAATTAATTGGGCTACAGATATTCGAGGAAATGTACCCGCGTTTACGTAGAGGAAAGGAGTGAGAAACCATTTGAGTAAAAACCACACAGTACATATAGCCTCGATTCGAACCCCAACCTCCTCGTCATGGACAGAATAGACTAGACTAGACAAGTTTGACGTTTAGTCCGCATTTAGTTTTCGAAGCCAATGTAAAATGAAAATCAATACCACGATAATCAATTACTTTGGTATTAATTCGAAGCGACCTCCAATTAAATATTAGTTGTGGCAAATCTTCTAATAAAAATTAACAAGTATAAAATAATGACCCAAAATATAGCTTTTATACTAAGGTATCATGGTTTTGGAGCTATGTTTATTATTTATAGGAATGCCAGGCCTCCACCGTGGTTCGGATTCCACGTTAAACTGTAGGTCCTTCATTTCATCTCACAATCACCCTACCATTACACATTAGCGTAAGTGCGTATAACCCGAACGGGTAGTAAGACGCGGTGCTAATAATAATAATATT
>CABEEJ010001551.1:137613-150655 GCA_901482245.1 Timema douglasi
TTTAGGAACCCCCCCCCCCCAGTTCACCCGACCGAGATTCTAACCTCGATCTCCCCGTCCTCAGCAGTCGAGCACAACACGACTAGCATGTTAGCCAACTACGAGGCGGGTTTTTGGAGCTATGGCATTGATACACAAGTCACAGATTATTGTGTGGTAAAAATATAAATGGTATACATATATACATACAGTAGGGGCCCCCTATCTGCTAATTCAGTTATCCACGGTTTACCACTACCCAATTTTATTTATTTTTAATTTGATTAATTCATCTGCGTCTGACGTCATCAAGCCATCATCGTTTTCGTCTGTTTAGCCTTCTCCCCCTCCCGAAGATGTTCCTGATGACCCCTCTTCCATTTTGTTTGAAAGTCAATAGCCAAGCACAGTGTTACAATGCCTACACCGTCCCCCCACTTCATCAACTTATCATCATCATCATCATCATCAGTGATCGTCTCAACAAGAATTATTATTATTAGCACCACGTCCTACTACCCGTTCAGTTTATACGCACTTACGCTAATGTGTAATGGTAGGGTGATTGTGAGATGAAATGGAGGACCTACAGTTTAACGTGGAATCTGAACCACGGTGGAGGCCTGGCATTCCCCACATTCACAAGAAGTCTTGTCAGAGGTGAAGGAAGGGTTTGGTAATCAAATAAATCTANCAGAGGTGAAGGAAGGGTTTGGTAATCAAATAAATCTATGCCGGGACCGAGGATTGAACCCCGGTCGCCAGCATAGAAGTCTGACACCTTACCCCTAGACCGCCAGGTCACCGATCCCAACAAAAAGAATAAAGAATAGTAAGTACACTGTAGTGTAGAATACACGTTATTATTACTTTATTTAATGTAGGAAAAGTCTTACTGTGAATAATTTATCAATTAAACTTCACCGTATTTATGTATAGCATTTTAGAAAACATTCTAAAAATTGTTGAAAATAAGAGTTAACATCTAGCCGTCGTAACAACACATAGTGTTTTTCACAACGACATAATATCCATGATTATGGTACCATAGTACCGAAACATGTCGGGATGAAGTAATCCAGCCTCTTTTCAGTGCTGGATATCAAAAAAGGAGTAGTGGGACAAATAAATAGATAGGACTTAGATTATTTTACAGTCCATAACCACTTCATTCAAATTGTTTGGCAGATGTTAACCTAAATTTTATTATTTTATCTATCAACATATCTGGACTTAAGAACATTGTTCGCACCACACTATATTATATCTTATATGTGTGTATTAATATTTTAATATGTTAACTTATGTTTTAGACTTCTCATTAACTCGTTTGAGAGTTATATTTTAATTGATGATGCATTATAATTTTATAAAAATATTCATATCTAACACTATGTTTTTTCACCAAAATTATAATGTAAATTATACATTTTTGTTTGATGATTTCACTTGATTCCACTTTTTTGAACATTTAATTTATAAATCTATTTTTATCTATTTTTCTAGACCATCTTATCTAAGTCTTAACTTTTAATGAATTGATGTACGTTACATAAATATCACGTTATATAATAATTCGGTACTATCCGCGGTTTCACGTAACCGAGGTAGATCTATGAACGTATTATCCGCAGGTACTGTATATAGCTCTGCGACCTCGACGCCCACCTAAAGGCTCGACTTTTGTGGGTTCAAATCCAGCCAAGGTCAATGGATTTTTCTTGAGCGATAAAAATCCGCACCACACCCTCTATAGGAGGGTATGTAAAACCGTCGGTCCCATGGCGGTTGTAGCATGTAAAATAACCCTGGAAGTTATGTGATAATACCTTTCCTGGCAAAATTGGTAGGACATTTCACGATCACTCATAGAAATTTCGATGAGGTAGGCAATGGGAATCACTAAATTTTCTGGACCCTCCTAATACATTAGTTCTATTCCATCTGGTGTAGCCAGCACTACCGGCCTTAGGGCCTAATGCTTAATCTACGGGGTAAGGATGAGGAGTGTATTTAAATGTACCCTCACTTCCGCGGAGAGGGGATGGTTGAGAATCGAACCTCTCCCTCCTTGACCAGACCATTGGAAGCCTTACGTCTTAGACCACTTGAATCCTGAAGCAGGATTTATTAATATAGAACGCTTCACAGTGACAAACAAAACGTCCCATATTCCGCTTTCACCGAACTTGTTGAGTAATGTTAAAAAACCCATTAGGCAGACACTTGGTTCGTGTAAAGTGCTCATGACACACCATCTATTTTATGACGTGTAGCCCCTACTGGGGCGCCTCTTGCTAACATCTAATTTCCATTATTACTTATTGAAGAACATCTTGCGGAACACAGCAAACATCTGGTGCCAATCAAGCTATTTCTAACTGGTTTAAAAATAAATTATAACTACACTTGGATAACAATTAACTGGGAGATTGTGGCTCGATCCCAGTTGGATGTACTAAGGGTGATTTTCTTAAATGATTTCCCACTCTCTATCTCCATGCTAGTGTGGGTACATTTCCTCTAAATTTAACCTTCCTCATCTCTAGCTCATGAGCGTGATTATCACATAAGCGTATAAGACGCGGTGTTACAAAAATGATTTAACTTATTGTTAACATTATTATGTTACTCACCATAATTGTTTCCGTGACTGAGTGGATAGGGAGGTCAACTTAAGGTCTAGAAGATACTGGTACCATTCTGTATAGTCCCTAAACAAACTAAAATAACTTTGTATTTGGCCATGAAAATCTTTATTGCTCAACAATTACAATTCCATGTGCAGAGCTGGGTGTTAAACTTTTCGTCCTAGGTTAAACTAGTTTGTAATTCTTGTGTTGATATAATATGTAAATCTAGAACGTATCACTTAAAAATAATTTGTTCTTTACTTTTAGAACTTTCTTAACGTGTGTGAAATATTTATTGAATATCTAAGTTTCATGAATGTGTATTTTTTTGTTTTAATCGAGTCCTAAAAGGACAAAAAAAATTCTCACTTGTAATAACAAAATGGTTGATGGAAATATTAATACGAGCTTAGCGTCAAACAGCCTCTGACAATCTTACCAACTATGAGACAAAACCGGAATCCGCTTCTTTTACTTGTTTGGGCTATCAACATAATGTATACACTGAAGCAGGAGGGAGGAAGGTGGAATTTCGAGGAAATGCATACGGCATTTGCTTGGGGGTGGAAGTTAGAGCGTGGGCAGCCATTTAGATCAGCCATCTTCAGTCCAACCCGGTGCATATGAATTGCGGAACAACTAATACGGTGCATACAAACTGCGGAACAACTCACCCGGGGTTGGTAATAAACTTACACGTACTGCGGAGTAAAAATTAAATTTATAATGACTTTATTCAAAATGGAAAATGGAGGTTAGGTTAGGCTAAGTTATGTTAGGTTATATCAGGTTATGCTAGGTTAGGCTAGGCTATGCTAGGTTAGCTTAAGTCAGGTGTAGTGGGCTAACCAGTCCTGGCCGTACAGACTAAATCTGCTACAGAAAATAATTTCACAAAATAAAATATACATGGATATCTAACTATATATGTATATATATTAATGTATAACATAATTTGTTACATACCACGCCTCGGGAACGTCGCTGTGTAAGAACGGCTCCATAGGAAGAGCTACACACAATAGCCTTCATTCAACTATGGACTTGATTCAATCGAACTATCTAACGAACTGAGTGGATTTCTGCGTGGCTCGTGAGGGCGTGTGCGCCACGGCCAGGTGCCTATGTGCTGTTCTCAACATCAAGGGCTGTTTCTACCCCCCTCCTTTTTCCATGGTTCATCTGTTCAACCAGTATAAAATGCCTCGGCCCGCTGGGAACAAAACACAGTTCCAATATAATATTCGATGACCGACGCCTCTCCTATCTATTGTACTCCAAATCATAGTGGTCACGATGATGGTGCCATCGGACTCGCTGGACAGACGAAATTAACTCGCCGTAAACTATAAAACTTTTAAATAGAAGGTAGTAGGAGGCTTAAGTGCTAGCATGTAAAGTTAAGGGGTTTTTGTCTTACAAGTTGAAAGTGTCTGTCACTGTTGAGGTTATTAAATGCATAATTAGGTTATCTTTTTTTTGATGATTTCATGTTGAGCATGTCATGAGAGGTCTCTCGCATCACTTGTTTTTTCTGCTTGGTCCTTAAGACCAGCGGTTTCATCGGAGTATGTCTCACTCCTTGGCCTGCAAGACCATGCTGTGTCAGCAGGGCTATAAGGCGGGAAAGGGGGAATTTAGGTTGTTCCAGGCCCGATGTATATACCTAGTTAGGTATTGGTTTGCTTTTCTTGTGGCACCATGGCGCCTCACGCCTTGTTGTTCGCCTGATTGTGGTGTGCAACTTATGGGTTTGTTCCTGCCCTTCTGTCGTGGCCCACATTCTATTGGACGTTCATGTATGGGTCCCTTAAGGTGCAGCATGATTTCTTTTTGATTGATTATAACCAATGTATGGTTGGTTAGTGGTTGGCACCTAGGTTGAATGTGGTGTTTCTCATGATTCCTGGTTATACTAATTGGTTACTCGCCAGTCTGTATTAAGATTGAGGCCTAGAACCCTGAATGGCAACTTTCCCTAAGATATTTGCCCGGTGTGTCTATAACCGGAACAAATAGTCGATTCTTTGTAACTATTGTAGCTAATCCAATTAGGCCAAGCTAGCTTCACTAGCTTATATAGTTCTCACCTCTTAAAATAGGGTTGTTTACAATAGATGTTGTGCAGGTTCTATCTTGGCCTTGCTCGCCTATCATAGCCCATACTATATTTGTTACGACAAATTTATCATCACTGTTGTATTGTGTTGGTAGACTGTGTCTCCCTTCGGGGAGTAACTTAAAATAACTTCACAATTTTCTTTCTTCCTAGGAGGTATAACATTACTCTTTTAAGAATGTGGCGAGATTATTCATTGCACTCGTGGAGTTTTAATCATAGTGTTGAACCACTGGCGCTTCACGCATGTCTCACTCTGAGTGTGTCAATTTTTTTGTCTTACTGTTATGTTAGCTATCTTGACCAACTTTATAGGTTATCTTTGAAAACGTTGGAGTGTGCTCTGATGTTTACTTTGTAATTGGTTGCTTTGTTCACTCCTTTTAACTCTTATGTCAACAGGCATTTGAATCCTATGCTTTCAAGTGTTAATATATCGTGTTTATTTCCCTTGTTCATATAGTTGGCGTATTTAGTGTTAGCTAGAGCACCGCTACACAGGTTAGGCTATGTTAGGTTAGGGGCTAGTAGTTGAATGTGATTGCAGGTTGTTCCTAAACTCATATGTACAGGCTGACAGGTATACTTTATTCCGCAATTTGAGTGCACCCTAATTGAATTCCTGCGGACAGGTATACTTTATTCCGCAATTTGAGTGCACCCTAATTGAATTCCTGCGGACAGGTATACTTTATTCAACAATTTGAGTGCTCCCGTCCATTCAGCTGAGATTCAAAATCCAACCTCTCCCATCGCCAGTAAATCAGACCAAACTAAATTGACGCCTTTGCCCGCATGCACACCCGTTTGGGTGGTTATTATTGATACGATTTAGGGAAATACTTGAATTATATAAGACAAAAAAATGAAAACTGACTAGGCTTAAGAAAAATCACTTTAATTAACACATATAAATATCGGCGTCGGTGGTCACTCAGTCTAATGAGTCAGACCAACAGTACAGTGGAATACTGATGACTGGAAAGATCGAAGTTAAAATAATTAACTGAATTCATCGGGCTGATGATTTTCCACCTGTGAAATTTCCCTTTAATTTTTACACTCTCTCACCATGCTAATGTGGGTGCAGTCATCTAAACTAAATCCTCACTTCTCTTTACACCATAAGCTTTACCGTTAGCAATTTTGGTGTTAAAATAAATAAGTAGTATTAAAATTTAAAACAGTATAGTTGAAAACCATCAAGCTAGTGTATATTCCCAGGGGAGTTTTGGAACGCCTGCCAATTAATCTACTGTATAGCCCGGCGTGCAGGAGGATCATTTTACTAACTTAAATATATTACAAATTACTCCCAGCTATTGTTTAATCATTTATAAGAATTTTCGCTCATGACAGTAGAAGGTAGAAACTGATGTTTCAAGAGGACTCAACAACGACATAATCATCAACAATGTGGTTGAAATGGACTCGTGATTATATTTACTAATGATAAAACTATAAATAATTCATATCGCACTTTCGGCTTACACCGAAACATGTAGTAGCTTCAGTGTTATGTATGAATGTATGTTAGGAGCCATAATATTTGAAGCCCTGAGGTGGTTGGAACCTACCAGTCCACCCTTGTTGCTAGAAAAGTCGATTTTACGGCGGTTTTGTGTTTGTGTTGTTGACTTTGATGGACTTGGGGTACAATGCTCACCTCAGGACCCGATTATTATGGGTTCAAACCCAGTCGAGATAGATGGATATTTATTGAGAGATGATAATAATAAGTAGAACAACTTCCCTCGGCGGGTAAGTAAAGCCGTGTGTCCCATGTCGATTGTGGCCTGCAAAAGATCCCTGGAAGTTATGTGAAAATGCTTTTCCCGGCAAAATTGATAGGATCTTTAGCTTTCGCTTATAGAAATTCTCGTGTGTTCATATAATCAATCGGTTCAGAAAGCACACATTAAATACCTAAAATAAATTAAATATATAGTATTTGTGTTAAATTTTAGATTGCATGATTTATTTTTTAATTGTGTTATCTAACCTCAACGCTTTAAAAAGTTATTTCAGCGCTATCTTACCAACTTGATTGACCTGGGGCAATAAAACTAAATACCCAACGACAGTTATTCTGAGTAATTTAAAAAAACGCCGTACTCTAACACAAATATTAAGTTATATTGTCCACAATACGGAATTGATTCCGTATACCATTAGCCACCTTTATTATCGCTGAGCCACTCAGAAAGACTTGATGGAATTTTAATTGATGTTAGATAGATAACCTCCATTTCTATATTCTTACCCTTCTCTACATTTTCTATCGATCTACAACCCTAAAAAAAAAGTTGGGAGACGAAGAAGGGAAAAGTAATTATAAATCATCCTTTCAATAGCTACAATAAGATTTCATAAAATATTCCCTTTTCACGTGATGAGGGCATTTAGAACCTCTTTGCTTCATCCTTCATTTTTGTTCCTATTCTATTATACTCCAGCGCTCCATACAATGTCAAATTGAATAGGAGATAAATCCATAGTACCGCTCTCCATCTAAATGTAATTGGCAGGGGCGAGGTGGGGTGAAGGGGTATATTCATCCCCCCTTAACAACCTGCCATGGAACTTTCACAAGCAAACTCCCTTCAACTTCGGGGAAAAGTGGCACAAGTGGTTACTTTTATAGTTGTTTTTACTTTTTCATATCAAGGGGAAATAGATGAATCTTAACGTTTTTCGTGAACATGAACCCAAAAAAGTAGATTTTTCAATTCTGTATGTCCCCATTGTAAAGTGGTTAAGGTTTTAGCCTCTTCTTAACTCTCGATTATTTCATATATATATTGCAAATTTAGTGTATTATTCTTTAACACCTAGATTAATGTATCCACGTAATAGGCTTACAAGTGACTATCAAGTATAATATTGAAGGATGTTTGACCAATTTTATACTTCATTTTACTCAATCTCCCCCTCCCCTCAGGTTTATTAGTAACTATACGTTGTAATTGTTAGTATAAGGAGAGAATATCTTAAATTATATAGTATCGTTATTTAAGCAACTAAGCCTGTTGTGTTCTTAATAGCCTTCAGCATCTTTTACCCTTTGTCTATTTTAGGCCTGATTTAGTAAATTACTTATCTTTACTAAATTGTTTATCTAAAATGTTTAGTGATAAGAAAGTGTGGGGTTCTTGGCTAATTTTAAGTATCCCAAGCCATGATCAAAGTTGTAAGCAATTCTTATAGTTAACTTCAAATCATTAATAATATTTTTAGGCTATTTCCTTTTCAATGTAGTTAATTTTCATTCTTATGAAGCCATTGTTGAAATTATACCTCCATTCACGATTCTTACCATTTTATTTTTATTATTTTGTTTCTACCTGTAAGTTGGGTTGTATTCCAATTTGCACCTGCAGTTTCACAGAGTAAAAGAGAGGTTTGACGCGGGACAGCCAGCCAATCAGCGCTTAGCATTTGCCTTCCTTGATTGTAAACGGGAGGAATGAAGCTTGGGCACACTTGGGCCCCCTCTTACACTCTCAATATTATTGTATCAATATAATGTGTGAACATGATTCAACCTACGATGTTCAATATTATTGTGCAATTGTTCAGTCTGCGTCGGATATTTGTTCAAGAATTACGGTGTGTTGTGAATTAGCCTGCGTGGCCAATATTTTACCAACCTGCTTCAAGAAGGACGGAAGAAAGTGAAGATGGACAAAAGAGTGGTTCAAAAGGCACAGTGACACATGGCCATCAACAATTGTTGAACGAATTAAATTCTGAACCAAGTGACTACCACAATTTTGTAAGTATGGATGAAGAACTATTTGATTGCTTGGTGATTATGGTTTCACCATTCAAACATAAGCAAAGTATTGTAATGAGAACAGCTAACTATCTCTCCCCGCGAAAGTATGTCCATAACGATGCGTTATCTCGCAACAGGGAACACATTGGAAGATTTGAAATTCTCCACGTTTACTTCACCAATAACTATCAGCCGTATGTATATTCATGGGAACCTGTCAAGCTCTTTGCCTTAGCCTGAAAGATAATAATATTAAGGTAAGTACAAAAACAGTTTTTTTTTTATCTTTTATTTATTTTAAACAAGTGTATTTGAAGTAGTTCAGATAATTTTGGGAGAACATGACTAATGGAATGCAGGGATGTGAAGTGAAAATCAAAACAAATATGTATTATGTGAGCATTACTCTTTGTGTATTATCAACAGGTTTGCACCGTTTATGGAATGTGAATTCTCCTCCACCTTCTTGATCTTACTTATAATTATAAATTGGTCCATCGTTTCAGGAATTTTCGAATTTTAACAAACAAATTATAAATAAACCTGCTGAAAATGTATTTATGCTATTGATCGTGAAACAACAACGACAGAACTATAAACTGACTGACTCGGACACTGCACGACATAGACAATAGAAGATGGAATACATCAAAAACTCTCACAGTGGGAATTTGAATAGCGACTTTTGCGCTCGAGGGGTTGTTAAAACTTATACTATCGAGTATCAACTGCTGAGTCGATACTGCGATAGTACTCGATAGCAGTGCTCAATTTCAAGCACTTTGCGAAATTGTCTTGTTCGCGAACGTACACAACAGCTATCTATGTGCGAACCATGCAACTTCCAAGTGTTAGGCTACTTTTAAGGTATATTCCATAAATTGTTCAAAATGCAAATTTGTAAGAGCATAATTATTTTAAGGCTTATTCCGGCAAGAGGTTAACCTACTCTTGTACATTTCCTTGGAAGTCAAGAGTGTTGGGTTGCCATCCTGCTGAGAGTAGCATATAGCTCATATAGCTTCATCCAGTTGACGAGTGAGCATGGTGCGACCGATGGACCTTCCTGGCTGGTGAAACTCAAAATCAGCAAGTTTGTGTGTGAGAATAACACATGGTTGTTGAATGTTGGAAGCCATGCTGAGTACATGTATGGCGGTTTCTAGCACGTCTGACGAAATGACGATATAAAATGTGATCTGGTAGTTCACCCCACCGGAGGGTCGATCGCGGGTCTACAGATAGGTTACGAGACCGTTATCGTGCCTGCTCCCTCATCACGGGAGGTCTACCCGGTGACTCATGTAGTAGTTAGCATCTGACTAGATTAATAAATATATCTTATTGGGCTAACTCGCCAGTCTCATTCCCCACGAGCCATCCATCCCAACCCCTACCGCTCGGGGTCCATCCTAACCATGTAAGTCCCTATGGTGCCCCGGCAGGGCTATAGTAAGGTTTGCTACCGGGCATCCAGATAAAACCAGTGACCTTACACAGTTTTGTCAGAAGTAGAGTAGGGACGTTACAAATTATTATTAAAAATCAAGAAACACTTGTATCTTGTAACACATTTGTCAACAAATTGTTGGACACATGAATAAAATGCACACATGGAGAATTTTGGGAGGAGGGGGGCAAAATGAATGACACAATGCCCCTCTTAGGCAATTTATGGCTGGGCAAAAATCACCTTTCCCTTCCCGAAATCGGTGCCACTGATCTGAGGTGTATACAGTAAATTCACTGAAATGTTGAAAAATATGAAGATGCTGAGTTCACGTGGTCTGAAGGTTGTAATTCATGGTAGTTCGTACAGCTTATATTATAATGAGGGTAGGTACCGTAAGTACATGAAACAGCTGAAATATTATTATGATAGGACAAGACTAGATAGAAGGCTGGGCCATTTATAACTAAAGAGTTTCTATTAAGTGTACCCAAATATTCTTCAAACAATATATCATTAATAATTATTTTTGTGAATATTTGTTGTCTTAGGCCCGTATTTTTAAGTTCGTTAGCCCAAATAGCAGCTTGTTGATCATATTCATCTTGATGTGCACGATGTCTCTTGCAAGCCTATTGAACAAGTTATTTTTGTAAGTTATCTATGGTCTTACTTTTTTTGGGGCTTGGGTGCTTTCAGATGAGAGTCACTTTAAATACTAGGTGATCCCTAAAATAATAAAAGCAATTTTTAGTAGTATAAGTACATAAATATTAGTATGCGTTTTAGTATTTACACATCAAGTATGAATTTTAATCAATGCTATATTTAATTTCAGATGCCCAACACTTCCGTTGATTGAAAACATATTGCGAGCAAACTCAATGATCGGTGGAATTTTCCTCACTGTCTTGGAGCCGTTGCGTCGATGGAAAACATGTACAAATTACAAAACCTCCAGCTTCGGGATAATTTTACTAAGGGCACTTTTAGTATTGGTTTGTTGGCGGTTGTAAATTATAACTATGAATTTATTATGGCTGATGTTGGTATCAAAGGTCGAATATCCTACGGTGGAGTGCTAGAATACATGAAATTTGGGAAACAGTTTGCTGAAAACAACCTTGGCATTCCAAATGCGGAAGTGTTGTACAACTATAATACAACTTCCTTATGTTTTTGTTGGGGATGAGCAATTTCCATGTGTGAAAATCTACTCAAACCCTACTCGGGGAGAGGGGAGGGGGCCGAGGACTAACTGTAAAAAAAACAAAATTTCAACTATCGTTTAACGTCGCATTGTGGAAAATGCATTCAGGATATTAGCTTCCAGATTTGGCGTTTTCCAAAGATAATTTCTGGTTTCTCCAGAGAAAGTTAAAACAATCGTTTTAACCTGCTGTTATTTACACAATTATTTAAGGAGAAAGAATTAATGTGAATACATGCCAAGAGGATCAGTGGATGATGAAAATTAATAAATGGGTGTAACAGTTTCAAGGTCATGGAAAAATTACAATGTTGATTTACTCACATCGTGTAATATAAACCTGTAAACAAGAATTCTACAAACCGGGCTAAATTAGGGATAATTACTGTGAATATTTTAATGGATCAAATATTGTTCCCTGGCAGAATAGATTGGTCAACTGAGATATTTTAAAAATGTATAAAAATAAGCAAGGATGTCCTATTAACATATTATGTATCAAATAAACATTAGAAATTACCTAATCAATTGTGTCTGTCTCATCTTCCTCAACTATTGTGTTTACTGAATCATCTGACGTTTCTTCTTCACTGAGAAACAACATTTAATTAAAATACCACAACGTGCTCTCATATAGGTCTACGTCATCCTGCCCAACACCTGATTTCTTCGAGAGATTATGATTTTTTAGTTCTTCTTTGAAATTGGTTCGCATTGAATTTGACTTTCTCTTCACGTCTTCCTTATCTTGGATACTTTTCTTGCTACACTTCCAGACGGACTTAATAAGCTTCAATTTTCTTTTCGCGGTTCATATATTTCTCTAATTTTACTTCCTACAGTGCCACCAGTGACTTATAAGTCCGAAAAATGAAATAATATAACAATAAATACTCCTAGATTCTTTATTTACTATTACAAATACACCGCAAAAATAAACTAATTTCTCTTAACTCAATACACTCATTTCAATAGAAACCTTCTTTCCTCTTCTTTATTTGTTACTTTTTCTCTCAGAAACACACATTTCCAGTATCTTAGGTCAGAGAAAACAGAACCACTAGAGAAGGAAACATTCAATCATGAACAGACTGGGCTATATTACGCAATAACCGCCTTACACGGTGTAATATATTGACGAAGCTTCAATAAGTATTAAAAACCTGTAATATTACTCAATTTATTACGTAAACCTTAAATACAACCCTCTCACGATTAATATTATTGTACAATAATAAATATTGAGCAATAATATTGAGCGTTTAAGGGGGCCTTAACGCAGACACCTCTCTTGTAATACCGGCATATACCGGACGTGCGACACTCTTCTAAGTTTGGTGTACAAGCCTTTTGGCACGATAAAGAATCTACGGGTGAAAAAGGGTCCACCGTGGTGGCTTTAATAACAATTTACCTCAACATCACCGTAATTTGATTTTGTGTTTAATATGTGGTTCAAGACTGTTTCGCGAAGCGGTTACTTGTTATACCGACCACGCCAAAAGGAAGTTTGTAACTGCCATGTACGTAGTGTACAACATATTAAGTCAGGGCCACATTATTTACGGTTAGAACATCATCCCTCAAGTAGTTTCTGACACTGCAGCTATTTATAATAATTAAATTATAACTCAAGAAAAACGTTTCTTAAAAAGTAATTTCGAACACTGTAACTATTTCAACTTTTAAAATGTAACACAAGTTAGTAACCTTATCATTTTTTTCAGTCCTTAATTACTAACCCCTACAAGTAGAAAAAAAAAGAAGCCTGACGAGATCTCAACTGTTCTACCGAGAATACTGGCAGCCGTGGACTAAGACTACCTTCTAAATTGATGTAAAGAAGAGGGTAACAGGTGTGAGAAGGAACACT
>CABEEJ010001552.1:16455-40706 GCA_901482245.1 Timema douglasi
CTCTCTCTCTCTCTCTCTAACCAAGCTTTCACAGTTTTGTTTTAGTTTCATTTCGATGCGTGGAGCTAAATAAGACGCATCAAAAGGTACTCGCAAACCAACCCTTTCTCCACCCCCTAAGTTTTTTTTTCAATTTTTTAATTAAATTTTCAATATTGATCACGGGGAGTTGAAAAAGGAAAAATAATTAGGCGTTTGGTTTCATATTTTCATGTTAAATCGGGGGAAAATGAAAATATACAAATAAATATCCCTAATCTTTGGTTTGCACCCGTAGAGGATATCTGTATTTAATTAAACTAAAGAAGCGGGGACGAGGAAGGTATGCTTAGAAAGAAATGTACCCACATTTTCTTAGAGGGAGAGTGGGAAACATTTTTAGCACCACGTCTTACTATCGGCTCAGGCTATACATATATGTACTAATTACGTTAGTGAATTAGGGATGAGGAAGGTTGGATTATAGGAAGTGTACCTGCAATTGCGTGCAGGGAGAATGAAACATCATTTAGGGAAAACCACCCTCAGTACACCAAGCCAATATTATAATCCTAACTACACCATATCTGGTAAACCAAACTTGTGAGATTTACGTTTAGTCCTCGCTACCACCGACGCGGGTGAGGAAAATCTTCTCTAAACATATTTTCTACTCACTAGAAAAGTTTTTATTTACTTGATATATTTGTAACAAATGGTTTTACAACTAATCAATATCTGGGACTAAACCAGCTTTGGTGGCCCCGTGGTCTAACGCGCTACTCTCACTGAAGACTAGACTGCCGATGACGGGGAGATTAAGGTTCAAATCTCGGTCGGTTGTACTGAGGTTTTTTTTTCCTAAATAGTTTTTTACTCTCCATCCACGCATATGTGGGAACAACTCTTCTAAATATAACCTTCCTAATACCTAAAACCATTATCATAATTCGGTGACCTGGCGGTCTAGGGGTAAGGTGTCAGACTTATATACTGGTGGCCGGGGTTCAATCCTCGGTCCCGGCAAAGATTTATCTGATTACCAAACCCTTCCTTCACCTCCGACAAGACATCTTGTGAATGTAGACATCTTGTGAATGTGGGGAATGCCAGGCCTCCACCGTGGTTCGGATTCCACGTTAAACTGTAGGTCCTCCATTTCATCTCCCATCACCCTACCATTACACATTAGCGTAAGTGCGTATCGAAAGGGTATTAGGACGAGGTTCTAAGTATAAGTATTATCTTGGAGATAAAAAGAGATAGCTTCAGTCTTAAATCACACACGATAAATAATTGTCTTTGATGTGCCAGGTCCATATTAGATTATTGACCTTCTCGTGGCAGGCAATAGAGCCTGTTGCAAAACTAATGTATTTGACCAAGTGACCACTGGTGGTGGTTTGTAACTATGACTACCATTTAAAACAAATAGTTTGTTCACGAACACAAAAATCACTTTTATTCTGATAAAACGATAAGTTATTTTGAATTATAGGAAAATGTGCAATGCCTGTCATAAAGTGTTGTCTCCATAATATATAGGATTTACAGGAATAAAGGTAAACAAGTATGGAACTATGTAAAACTCAAACTCAAAAAATTATGTGGATTAAACTTTATAGTTTAGAGATAATAACATAAATAAAATAGAATGCATGTTTGTCCACTTGTGTATGTGTGTAAACGCTAGAACTCGAAAACAAAAAAACCTATAGAGTTGAAACTTGGCGTAGGTACTTAAGGAAACCTAAGTGTTTTATTATATATATATATATAATTATTATTTTACAAACATGACGTCATATATCACGTGATCAACGCTAAATTATGTGTTAATATTTAATGTTTAGTAGGGTTTTAATTTGTTTTATAGTTCACTTGAACACCAAGGAAAAAGTATCAAAAATTATGTCTTGTTTCCTTTCTCTTTCCACGAGCGTCCTCCTCATTTAGTCTCCTCACCAGGGAACTCGGGACGTCTTCCTCTGGTCTCTAGGGCGACCGTTGCGACGCACACCATCCCGGCTATTCATACCACCATATATATCTAGAAGAACCCCTGCACACTCAACATCCGAGCCATTATCGGATACAGCTTGACTACGGCGAAAGACACAAGCCACATTAACGCCATGCAGAAGTTTGTCACCAGCCCTTTAACCTCTGGTGCAGTCACCTCTGGGATCACCATGAAAGGGACAGGTAGTCCGACACCTTATCTCAGTCGGTATCATATCTGTCTACTGAGCCGGGAGTCCCAGGATCGATTCCAGGCATGGTCGAAACATTTCTCATTGGTGAAACGTGGGTTTACCCTTTCAGAGTGATGAAATAACGGGCCGGGGACTGGATGTTGTGTCTGTCCTAGTCTTAAATTATAAGAATAAAAAAACTGACCCAATGCACAGGCTGGAAACAGTAATGGATGTAATGAAAGGGATAGGTCCAATGTCTATGGCATTCGTCACTATAAAGACCGACAAGCAGGCAAGGGTAATACACCCGGCGCCACTGACGTCTATACTAGCTGATCTCAAATAAATGTACACCCTGAAAGTCTTTAATATATGCCATCACACGTCAGTGGTTATAATTAACTTGTTTTTTTTTTCACAGGCGATCGATAGTGAGGGAAGAGACGCAATTCTCGAGTAGAATAAGCTCAGAGATGATAGCACTTGATATGATAGGTGTTCTCTAGAAGATAATGAGAGCGTAACTGATAATAACAAAGACGCTACAGAGATGCTCGTTGGTGTAGAGTTCCATGAAAAGCAGGATCAATCGCAGGTTCGCTCTCGTAGTGTCAGAATGCTGCATGAACTAGCAGCAACACTTTCTTTTTTAGCTGAGCTCATAATTTGTATGTGTGTTAAAATCGTTAAAACAAATTTTGGGCTAAATGTCGAAACTTGTTTGTATTTTACAAAGTAATGTATCCCTAAATTTAACTTTTTATTTTACAATGTTTTATATTCCCATAGTCGAGTAATTGGAAAATTTATAAAAGTTTTCAAGGAAGTTTCCTATCTATGACGTCATTGCAGGTGTAAAGAGTATTTCCCACATTTATGAATCTACGTTTTATTCAGCGAGTTCTTAAAGATATTACGTTGAAACAAAATCCATAAATTCTTAAATAATTCTGAAAGTAATCCTTCAGTATCGCAAATTTAATGTTTTATATCTTGGAATAGTTTTTTCGTAAACTTATTATATATAAATCATTTACAGCTTAGGCTAATTGGCTTAGTCACAAGAAGGTCCTGTAGGCATCTTTCTGACAGGATGTAGATTAAAATAGTCCGTGGAAGCATGTGACTATCTAAAATAGGGAACAACTTAAAGGCAATTTTAAAAAGCAAGTCAATGCTTTCAAGGTGCAAATATTATAATGACTGTGTAAACTTGTCAGAAGAAGAGGTAAAGTGCTATCTATACTAATATTATAAAGAAGAAAGTTTTGCTTTTTTGTTTGTAATGGATAAACTCAAAAACTACTGGACTGATTTTAAAAATTATTTCACCAATATAAATCTACATTATCAGCGAGTAACAAAGGCTATATTTTATTTTGAAAATTTAATTTATTCCTCATAAAAATGTCGATAGTCACTCATATTTTATGGTAGAGTCTATGATGATTCTTCAATATGTGTGTTGAAAATAATAATGCGGGGGAGAGGGGGGGGAGGGTCTAGTCTGTAGATAAAAAAAGGGTGAACAATTCATTTTATTCCCTCTGTTTCTATTTAGTACATTATCGTCAAAGTGTGATAGAGCTTGGACTGATTAGATGTGTCAAGTTAAAATGCAACCTGCTTCTCAAAATATATTTGGAATCTCCAAGTAGCAACGTCGTTAAATTTAGTTTTTGAATTACTTGTGGAGAAGGTGCTTTAGTAATACAAATTAAGGTAACTTTAATATAGGGTCTATATCTAAGACAACCTTTACCTGTATCAAGGTTTGGTAGAAACATGCCTATTAGTTCAAAAGTTCTAAGGGAGAGAATATTAAATTGCCACACAAACATTTGCCTGGGACGGTGGCAACATATTGCGGTCACTTCTTGCATCCGACGTTTTGAACGAAGCTCACCTCCTACACCAAATTAACGTCAGAATATTTTCCCATCTTTTTATCAATTAACCTTCATCACAGAGAGAAAGATGTCTTGTAATGTTGGCGATACAATCTGAGAATATTTAACGTTCTCGATGTTCCGTTATAATACTGTTTGTTCTTAATTAACCATCAAACTATGTGAACTTTCTAAACACATAATAAAACACTCGATGAAAGTTTCGGGACAGAGAAGAATGGTAATGAAGACAATTATGTTATTTTTATTTATTTGATATGTAACGTGCACTTTCTGAAGCAACTGATTACATAACCACACGACTTATAAACTAATTTAAATCTAGAACAAACACAACACCCAACCCCCGGCCGTTAATTCCTCACTGTGAAAGAGGAAACACACATTTCAGAAATGATAATTTTTTTAAAGGTTATTCCAGGAAATGAACCCGGGAACTTTAATTTAGTAGGCAGTCACGATATCAACTGAGCTAAAGCGTCGGACAAGAATTATATTTAATTTGTATTTATTTCCCGTTTCAATTATTAGACTGTTCTGGTGATGACGGGGAGATTGGGATCGAGCACCGGTCGGGTTTACTGAAGGTGATTTTCCCTAAGAGGTTCCCCACTCTAGTTCCACGCAAATTTAAATGCATTACCCCTAAAATATTCCTTTCATCATCCCCACCTCATTAGATTAGTTATAATACATGCGTACAGCCTGAACAAGCAGTGAGACGTGGACATAAATAAAATACTGTAATAAATGATTGAGTGTAGCCCGAATGAACACTGAGGACACGTTAGGGGGAAACAAAAATCTTTGTAATAAATATTTATGGCGCGATGATATTGAATGAAAAATTTGATTTTTCATTGATATCCAAATATAGTGAATTTAAATTGTAATTAATTGTTATAATAGTTGATATTTCAAGGAATTAAGAGGTTGGAGGGGGCTGCACAGAGTTTTAGGAGAGTTAGAGAGGGTGGAAGAAAGGTAGGATGGCTGTAGGTGACTGTGGGGGAGGAGTGAGAAGTAAAGGCTCCGAAGGATTTCTCTTCTATTTTCTACGTAGACCTATCTTCTTCATAGCTTATAATTATTTGTTTCATGAAAAGATATCCTTTTATAATATATTTATTTAATTTAAAATTATTGAAATAACCAAGTGTTTGGAGTTGATTTAAAACTTTTATTTACCTTTATACGTGCATTAATTTTTTCAGAATATCTGGCGATAAAAAAAACTTTTTTTTAAAGGTTTAACTACAAAAATTATGTTCAAAACAGATTTTTTAATATGATGCTTGTGGCAGTTTTCTAAAGTTATGGTTTTGTTTTATTTTGTGCTACGTAATAAATAACTAAATTAAAATATACACCTATAATAATCAAAATTCTTAAGGGGTGAATTTAAAGCACAAACAAAAATATGGGGAACTACCACACTTTATGAACTCTTCTAGAACTGGGATTTCTACCAGGTGGTATAAGCAGCACTAACCAGCTGAAGTGCCGAGTTCAAGCCCAGCTCCAGATATTTAAAAATTACATCAAACCAACCTTCGGGTTGTTGACTTAAGAATAATTATTTGTATGTTTCCCAGCATGTATTTTTTAAACAACATTATTTTATATCAACACAACATTAAACTCAAAAATATAAAACTCACATTTCGATTATTAATTTAATTGTTTGATGTATATATTTAAATAATTAAGTTGATTTAATAAATGTGTGTTTGTGTACAATTTGGATAAGATAAAACTACTTTTGACCTAGTTAATTTTTAAGGTTAGACCTTTTAAATAATTTAAACAAAGAGATTTGATAATAATATATTATAATATATTATACTAGCTATCATGAGAAATTATGTTGTAATGCTTTACCTAAATTTAGAATCAATTAGTTTTACCCACGGGTAAGTTGAATAAAGGTTTAACAACACAACACCTTTTGAAACTAATACGTAATTCTTTGATATGATGGCACATTCTTTGTTTGATTTCACCTTACATATTCTAAGATTAGATTAATACGAGAAAAACTACTCAGCAAAGGCTAGCCTACTACCACACATTCAATTTACACGTGCTCATATTCATTACATATGGGATCATGTTTACTTATATTAAGTGAATAAGTTATATTATCTATAAGAATTTGGATATACTCGTAATCGTTTTATCTGGTTAATAACAAATAAAACCTTCATGATTATATTTGTTTAAGGGTTTCAACATAATAATAACACTTGGACCAAACATGGTACTTTTTTTTTTAATTTCAGAAAAATTACACGAATTTAGTATCATTATTACTCTTTTCGGGATTAATTTTTTTTAAGCACCGGGTCTTAATTTCCGTTTGGGTTGTACAAATAAGCACTTGTTACGTTGTTAAGGATATTGGTTGAATTTACATTTGTTTGTGGAAAAAAAATACCGAAAAATCATTTAGTATAAAAATTACTCTCAGTTGGCACAAATAGGATTAGAACCCCAATCTGCCGTTAATAGGTAGTCCAAACTATTGAAAGATTGATGCGATGGACTATTCGACCGCCAAAGCGAGTTCAAACTAATCTAACTCAATTTCTTTAGACCTGTATTCAGACAAGGAGACTAGCCCACGATAGTCAACAAAAAACTTTTTATTTTATTTTTTATTTGAGGTATTTGACCTTCACTTTCTGAATTTACTGATTATATTATCAATACATGATATACATACTTGCTTAAATATATAATAAACACACACCACATGTCACCAATGATACATTTTTTTTTGCCGCTCTGGGAATTGAACCCTGGATCCTTAGCTCAATAGTCAGACACGTGACCGACTGAACTTAGGTGTCTGAATAACATTAGTCTTAATTGAGTTGCCTCATATTCTGTAGTCGCCAGGGAGTGGAGTTATACCCCATCTACGATAGTAGAGGTGTTTACTGATAGCTAGGGAACGTTACCATATCTACTCTCTTGTATCTATTCACCAAACCATATTATCTTCAAGACTATATTATGTTAAGCTGATGTTACTTTTGGTAGTCACATAACAAACCAACTGGTTTTAGCTATATTTTTATTTTAACAGTCCTTACATTATTTAAACACGATATTATAAAAATAACCTTTTGGATTTTTTTGTTGTTGGAAGTGGCTTCTGTACTCCACTTAAAAATTATATACGAACGAGAACTTCCAAAAAATTGCGTTGTATTCACAAATTAATATATTGAACCAAACGTAAAATGGCATTATTTTGAAACTAATATTTTGAATGGCTCTTTCTCTACGTTATAAAACACATTTATTTATTTTGTTAGCCAGTTATACGAAGATACAAATGTGAGGATAATACTTTTTACTGAAGACAGCAATGCCGTACAGTTAAGTATACCTACATGAAAGGCGATTTTTGGGGGATGAATGATTATAATTACGGACATGAGCCGTATCTCGGTTATAATCGAATGCATTGAAAAACGAGGTGTCCAGGTGTCCTTTTTCAATTTATTCGATTAATACTTTTAATTTATTATTGCATGCACTCTAATATTTATTGATACCACTACTACAAAACAAAACAAAATTTTGATCTTTAAATAAGTTACAAAAAAAGCTACCTATACAGTAATCCTTAAGGAACTATTATTAGATGAGTCTATAGCACTTTTTATCGATAATCTGGTGTTACTAAGGACGTAACTACATTTCCCACATTTGTGACTTTCACCCAATGTTTGTAATACAAATCTTGTGTTGTCTGTACCACTCAAGTCGTGAAGGAACTATATATACATTCGCTTCTGACACTCAAGGTTTTATAATACCAGTGAGGAGTGATGGAGCGAGGAGATGGGAGAACTAAATTACAAAGCACCTTCCAAGTGTCAAGGTCAATGATGTAGAGTTCGCCATCATTATAAGTTATCAATGGGCTTGTCTTACCAGAAGAACATCATATAGCCCACGCCGATAGGAAAAAAGACGCCAGTCTAGTCTCGTCTGGTTGGGCGGTGATAATGAGGTTGGGGCCCGAATCCTGAGTGGATATACTAAGGCTTTCTCCTCTCTTTAAAATGTTTTTACCATCTCTTTCCATGCTGATGTGGGAATATTTTCTTCGTATTCTACCTTGTTCTTCTTCACTTAATTGGTTTAAATATAACACTAGCCCGATCGGTAAGTAAAAGGTGGTACATCTTGTGATTGTGAGGAATGCCAGGCCTCCACCGTGGTTCGGATTCCACGTTAAACTGTAGGTCCTTCATTTAATCTCACAATCACCCTACCATTACACATTAGCGTAAGTGCGTATAACCCGAACGGGTAGTAAGATGCGGTGCTAATAATAATAATAATAATAATAATAATAATAATAATAATAATAATAATAATAATAAATGGTGGTACATTAAAAATCAACAGTAACATTATTTTAAAACTCTCAAATGTCAGTATTAACTCAGTCAGTAGTGTGTCTGCCCACTAAGCTTATGGTCTCGGGTACGGTTCCCGGCAATGCTGATTTAATTATCAATGGAGAAATATGGGTTTTCCCCTTTCACAGTGATGAATCAACGGCCGGGGGATGGATGTTGTGTCTGTTGTAGATTTAAGTTAGTTTATAAATCGTGTGCTGATATAAACAGTATGTTCAGGAAGTGCACGTTAAATATCTTACATAAATAAAAAAGCTTTACTTAGCTTAATATACAAAAAACTATTAATATATAATAATAATAATAATAATAATAATAATAATGAGCTTAAGAAAATTCCATTATTAAAAAAAATTAGGGGGGGGGGGAAGAAAAAGGGGGTTAATCTACGTTTGAATGGGTTTGGACTGAGGTGGCACGTTGGTAGTTTGAACTAATGAATGGATTGCAGACAAACAGACAAATAGATTCCCTAGAACCTCCCAATTGTATATTTACACTCGCTCTGCTCATTGGGGGCTCCACCCCGAAATCCCCAGTGAGTTTTCTTTGCAAGTGGATGTAAACTAATGTAATTCCAGAGCCGTTTGTTTATAGGTGCTACCATTTAGTCACGAGAGACCTCCAAAGAAAGGTCCGCACTGACTTTAAAGTTGCTCCGATATTTTGAGTTGTTTTCGGGGGTTATAGATTAAAATTTGTAACCTTTTTGGAATTTTCCCCTCGGTCACAGGCTAGAAGCTAGAAGTTTGACAAATTTCAAGTTTCTAGCTCATCTGGAAGTGGGTAAACATTAATGTCAGTGAGTGAGTCAGTCAGTCATGTGGCTTTATAGTAGTATAATAATTCATGTGATTCATATTTTCGCAGCATGTTATACTCAAATCTCCTTTCCTTAGTGTCTAAAAAAATATTCTCTTCCTTCATATTCTGGGCATACAAAATTAAACTATATTATATAATTAGTAGATTAGTGACTAGATATTATTAATAATAAACTTGAATAAACCAAAATAAAAAATCCATGGGAAAGCATTTGTCAAGAAACTAAATTGCTATCCAAATCTCTAAGCCCTACGATACTATGTTGGGATTCTTCTTATCATATTTTAAGGGACTATATAAGATGATGAAAATATAATCTGTTATTTATTAATAGAATATTTAAATACACTTTAGTATTCTCATGTAAGTTATAAAATTTATAAATATTGGGGTTGTAGGATTGTACTAGAATTAATAAAAACAAATACAAACAATTTATTTTTGGTCAATATTGAGTCCATTTTACTTTAGTGTTAGTAAAATTTGATAGCTATTGATAAAATATACATCAAAAGCGACAGGTCAAGATCACATGGCCTTACGTATGAATCAATAAAATTTGTATTAGTAAACTTAAAAAATGACACCTTTAATTACACGGGAATCGAACCCGTGGCACTTGGATTAGCAAACCATTGCTCTACCGCTAGGCCAATTAGTATTTGAGCACGGGATGAATCTTGGATATATCAGTGGTAGAGCATTGGCGTGATAAGCCAAGGTTTTCGGGTTCAACTCTCGTTTCTAGATATATTTACAAAATTGATCTCTGTATCTCTGATCTCTCTGGATAAATTTTATTTCTCAAGCTTTGCTATTCATGTACAACTAATTTTACAAGCATTGGATTTCTCCAATTTAAAATGTTTTAGTGACTTTTACGACAGTCAAAACATTTCCTTTTCTTTTTAAATCAGTCGTATCTATTAGATGAACTTGTGTCACGTGGTAGTCTCGTATGTGACGTCATTCGATCGCCCCAAGTCTAGTGTTTGGAGCGCTTAGCTTTAGAAAGCTTTTAACTGAACTTGGAAAAACTATTGGAAAAACAGTTCTAGGTATGTTTTCCCACCCAGATTACCGAATGGTGGTCGGTCACGATAAAACACAGATGTACTATTTCTAGCGAAAACATTAATTCGGATTGGGTAAAACAAACACCAGGGGGCGAAGTGTAACACCATGCTACTAGTAGTTCTGTGAACAATAGACCTTGCTTTTTCTGTATAATTATCGCTACTACAGTCTTACTAGTAGTTCTGTGAACAGTAGACCTCGCTCTCTCCATGTTATTATCGTTACTACAGTCTTACTAGTAGTTCTGTGAACAGTAGACCTCCCTCCATGTTATTATCGTTACTACAGTCTTACTAGTAGTTCTGTGAACAGTAGACCTCCCTCCATGTTATTATCGTTACTACAGTCTTACTAGTAGTTCTGTGAACAGTAGACCTCCCTCCATGTTATTATCGTTACTACAGTCTTACTAGTAGTTCTGTGAACAGTAGACCTCCCTCCATGTTATTATCGTTACTACAGTCTTACTAGTAGTTCTGTGAACAGTAGACCTCCCTCCATGTTATTATCGTTACTACAGTCTTACTAGTAGTTCTGTGAACAGTAGACCTCCCTCCATGTTATTATCGTTACTACAGTCTTACTAGTAGTTCTGTGAACAGTAGACCTCCCTCCATGTTATTATCGTTACTACAGTCTTACTAGTAGTTCTGTGAACAGTAGACCTCCCTCCATGTTATTATCGTTACTACAGTCTTACTAGTAGTTCTGTGAACAGTAGACCTCCCTCCATGTTATTATCGTTACTACAGTCTTACTAGTAGTTCTGTGAACAGTAGACCTCCCTCCATGTTATTATCGTTACTACAGTATTACTAGTAGTTCTGTGAACAATAGATCTCGCTCCCTCCATGTTATTATCGTTACTACAGTCTTACTAGTAGTTCTGTGAACAGTAGACCTCGCTCCCTCCATGTTATTATCTATCGCTACTACAGTATTACTAGTAGTTCTGTGAACAATAGATCTCGCTCTCTCCATGTTATTATCGCTACTACAGTCTTACTAGTAGTTCTGTGAACAGTAGACCTCGCTCTCTCCATGTTCTTATCTATCGTTACTACAGTTTTATTATTATTATTAGCACCGCGTCCTACTACCCGTTCGGTTTATACGCACTTACGCTAATGTGTAATGGTAGGGTGATTGTGAGATGAAATGGAGGAACTACAGTTTAACGTGGAGTCCGAACCATGGTGGTTGCCTGGCATTCCCCATATTCACAAGATATCTTGTCAGAGATGAAGGAAGGGTTTGGTAATCAGATAAATCTGTGCCGAGACCGAGGATTGAACCCTGGACCCCCAGTACAGAAGTCTGACACCTTACTCCTAGACCACCAGGTCACCAATAGAGTGAACATATACTACTTCGTCATATTAAGGATTTGAACTTCGATATGCACAACATATTTAAAAAAATCAATCTAATTGGTGATTGACTAAGCCATTCACCAATAAGTGACATGCCTACCATCTGTTATCAATAAATGTAACTCGGTGTGGAAGCCCTATACCAACACCGTGGAGGCTAGAATGTGGTATATAAGGGTGACGGACGCTGAAAGCACCGAGTCCATGACGCTGACGCTTGCCTGTAATTGGATTAATCTACACTAGACGTTAAAAGTGGGCCCGCTTTTGAAGGCGTAAAAGTGCGATGAAAGCGCTAAACAAGATATACACTGCGGTTTTTTTTAGGGCAGAACTTCTCAGTTCAATGATATAATCTTCAGTATAATGGACGCGATGCAGACAGGTTATTTTAGAGTGATTTATCTTTCGCAATAGTATTATGAATAATTAAATTAGATTATATAAATTAAATTATTAGTAATAAATAAATTGATTACCGCATTTAAATTTCATGTTTAAACTTTCCCGTGTCAAACATTCTAATATCATACACTGTCTCTGAAACAAACACGACAATGCAAGTGTAGTGCCTCGTTGCAACTTCCGCGAAAAAGCATCGTGTAGTGTGACCAGTGTTGCCAACGTCAGCATTGCCAACGCATCCAGTTGCGTTGGAAGCGCTACGCACCGACATACTATGCGCTTAAGGTGCGGCAGAAGGGAGTGCAAGTATTTTTCAGATTATATAGAATAAAAATTTGTTGGCAAAAATAAATATAATATTTTTCCAGTAGCAACGTAGAGTTTAGTTTTTTGCATATGCTAATATCAACAGATCTTGAATATCTGTTAAGGGTTTTCTGGAATTTCGTCATAACTTTTCTCTTTATTTAAAATGTTTTGACAACATTCCAGGACACCATTAACAGATATTCAAGATCTACTTGATATTAGCATGTGCAGAAAACTAAAGTCTATGTTGCTACTGGAGAAATATTTGATTTATTTTTGCCAACAAATTTATATTCTATATAATCTGAAAAATACTTGCACTCTCTTTGCCGCACCTTAAAACGCTCTTATGGATTAAACCATGTGCTGCATATTGACTGACGTCAGAGCAGCGTCGAGACTACCACGCTTTCAACGTTCGTGCAAAATTGTCCTAAAGTGTATCACAGATTATAGTCGGTCCACCCTATAACCAAATTTATCAATACCTTTGAAATAATACTAATAATAAATCAAAATGTTTTCAATGTTAACAGCGAAGAAAAAATTGTACATTTTTAAACAGTCTTTTTACCTCCATTCTGCTACACATCCCATGGGAAATGTATTTTCGTGAATACCTGTTCAGTGAGTATTCTACTGTCATGAGAACATATCACAGGTAAATTTTATACTAACTCTACTTAACTTGGCAACACTTCAGAACACGCCACAAACAACATAGTAATATGAATCAACCTTATTTTTGATAGTTACATTTAGACCTCGTAACATATACCATATCTATTTACATATTTATACAACGTTAAAAATATATTATATTATATATTTTATAATTTTAAAACATATAATTTTAAAAATATGCTCAAGTTCAGGTATGAACTAGAAACGATTTAAAATACCTAGTTCAAGGACGTTGCTTACCTGATGCATAGCGGCAATTAAAGATATGATTTCCCATGTTAATATATTTACGTTTTATTCTGTAATAAAATAATAGTTTGTTTATCTGTCATGAGCATAACGCAATATCTACTTCTGTGGTGTAGTTAGCTAACGTGCTAGCCGTGTTTAGCTAGACTGCCGAGGACGGGGATATCGAGGTTCGACTCTCGGTCGGGTGAACTGGGGGTGGTTTTCCTAAATGGTTTTCCACTCTACCTCCACGCAAATGTGAGTTCACTTCCTTTAAATTCAACCTTACAATTCCTAATCCATTAGTGTAATTAGTACTAAAACGTATAAACCGAATGGGTAGTAAGATGCGATGCTAAATAAAATAAATAAATAAATAACATTACGCGATATCTAACGCGCGCAGAGGATTGAAATTTAAAAATTAGTAGTCCCTGGGAACGAACATGTATAACTCGATACCAGAATTTTTAAATTGTAACTATAATTTTTTTTTAGCTAGTCAAAAACAGAACAAATATTAACGCTGCGAGAAAGCTTTAATACTACATTTAATACAAATTGTAATGTAGATTGGTGGTCATGGAAGTTTGTTTACCATGGAGAGTAAACAAGAAGGGTTTGGTTTCTACAACAAACATTTCTACTCATGTCGCCATGATATATTAATTTATTAAATGTTGTAATTTATTTATAATAAATAGCTTTTATGTATTAATACGTTTTAATCTATAAACATTTGTAGAATTTTAAACCTCTCATCCCTTTATATCCTACGATTTTTTTATAGCCTACACACATTTTACTCCGCATGCTTTTTACAACTTTTTTTTAAACTCTTTACGCTTTTTATCCTAAAAAATGTCTCTAGAGCTAATCCCGGTCATTAATGTAAAATGGGGTAAATAGGGAAAAAAGGCAAAAAAAAAAGAGCCGAAAACGGTTAAAGTAAAACTAATTCAAAAGGAAAATGTAAGCAATAAGACAAAAATTTCAAAATTGTCCAAAAATGATCAAAATGTAAAAAGTTTAAAAAAAAAGGACATACGTAACTGAACAAGTAAGATAAAAAAAGGTAAAAAGGGTAAATAAAGGTATACAGGACAAGAAGTGAATCAGTAAAAAATAATAAGATATACATTTTAAAAAGGGTAAAAGAAACACAAAAGATAAATAAATTTAAAGCCCCAAAAGGGTTAAAAGGGAATAAAAGAGTAAAGCGTTTAACGTGGTAAAAAGCGTAAACAGGGTAAAACAGATAAATAGGGTAGAACAATATATGGTGAAAAGGGAATACTTACTTGTTTTTGGAATAAAAACTTATTTATGGGTATTTTAATGATGACTGATATTTCAAAAACTTTAAATATTAAAAACCTGTCCTAACGATTTGGTTCCAAATGGGTATCTTGGAAATGTTTGACATGAACACTAACGCTAATATTTGTTTTTGAGATAAAAGCCTATACATGAGTAGTTTATTGAAGATTGATTTGTCAAAAACTGGAAATATTTTATAATGGCATTAACAATTTAGTTCCAAATGAGTAACTTGAGAATGTTTGAAATGAAAAATAATCGCGTGTACTTTGTTTTGTGTTAAAAATTCAATAAAATGTATTTTATTGAGGACTTATTTTTGAAATTTTGAATTATTTTGATAATAGCAATAATGATTTTGCTTAGAATGTGTATCTAAGGAGGTTTGAGATGAACATGACAAATAAAGCTGTATACTTGGTGTTTTTTGCGGGGAGAGGGGGGAATTTGGCTGTGGTTAGCTTGGATTTGACTAGTTTTTTAAATAGACTATTTAAAAAAGTTGCTTTAGTGATTTGCTTCAAAATTGGTATCGTGTGACTATTTAACATATCAATAATTATGTATCTTTATTTAACTAAAATAAATTAATCTAAGTCAGACTTAAAACAAATTCTAGAAAATTTAAATATTTTGGAAATTGACCTTGAAGATTGAGTTCAAAATGAGAGTATGTGAATAATTTTTCATGATAAATAAGAATACCTTAATACCTTAAAATATTCAATCTTTTATTCACAAGTCTTAAATAGTAGTTTTGTAAATAAAGCTTTATATTTTTATATCGGAATATCGCCGCAGCTTTAATTCTATTCATAAGTTGTGTCCCGATATATATATATATATATATTTTAGGCAAGCCATATATATATTCTTTTTAAGTTGCCTCTACCGATGGAAAGCCTTTTAGAAAGCTGCGGCTCTTCACTGCAGAAAATTGTCTACTGTATTAAGACTCTTTTTTTCTTTACTATCCCACCTTGCAATTTCTTTGTTTAGTCATGACATTGTTTAAATTGAAATTATTGGACACAAGTTTTTTTAAATCAGATTATAGTAGGATTTTGGCAGGAAGATACTTATATAAAATACAATCATAATTATTTACTGTCAACATTGATAAGATTTCTCAACAGTCTATTATTAGGTTTATTTTATAGGTATTGATAATATCTAACAAATGTGACACGACTTCATGTAGGAATATATAAACCTAATCTAATAATTTTTGTTCGCTTTTAAAAATAGTTCTTCCTCTGAATTTTGGATTTTACTTCCAATATCTTAGTTGAATGAACCATATATTTTGTGAAACTTCTATACCCTCCAATTTTGTGTTTTAATTATTTTCATGAGTGCATTTTTCTAAACTTTCTTTGAGATATTCATATCTTATTTATTATCTTATCAGAATTGGTAATTTAGATAATTAAATATAAAGGTCATTCATATTAGTTTTAAGAACAGTAAACTACCACATCGATGGACACGTGGATTAAATGCCAGGCTCATAAATCTGGTTTACTGGTGATGGGGAAGGGAAATTTGGGATACAATCCTAGCTAGTTGTACTGAGGCCGTTTTTATTTGAATTATTATTTATATCTATGCAAATATGATCACATTTCCTCTAAGTTTTGCTCCTACTTCAAGCACACCTGGTCAGGAATCGAACCAAATATTAACATACCAAGTCAGAGCTTAGTATGGCAGTTAAACAAGCCTATTTTCCAATCGCTGACTTAATTAGGTACAAAAGTAACGATTGATACATTGTAAATTTGGACCGCCAATATTTCAGTCATTAAGACGCATGATGGACCGAGTCTGTAATCTATCGGCCCGAGTTCTTGACTACAGGTCCAGAGGTCCCGGGATCAATCCCTGGTGCGTCCAGATTTTCTGTTAAGAAGTTGGTCTGGATTGGGGTCAACTCAGTGTCGTGAATAAAAATTAGGATCTTCTTGAATAAAGAAAAAGTGACTCCATTCTGTGATCAATGGACGAAGGTTTCGTTGTACTGACCACATGACACTCTTTATCCACAAATGTTGGCATCATCTTCACCAACATGCTGATGCCACTCGGTCGGTATAGCTCGCTTGCGGACTGATGTATTGGAATTTTTTTTATGACGCATGATAGGAAACATATAAACAATACTCCATGGTATCAGTCCGCAATAGAGCCATTCAGGCTAAGTGGCCACCGTTTGTTGACGATGATAGTGCTAACTTTTGTGGACAGAGGGTGTTATATGGTCAGTATAACGAACCCTACAACCATTAATCACATTTTTATAAACCGGAGTTGCTACTTTTTCATTGAAGTAGCTCCTCAGTTGTCCCCAAGAGTCTTGAGCTGACCCCATTAGAGACCCACTGATTTACAGACAATTTCTGGAAGTGACGGAGACCAAACCCGAGACCTCTGGATCTTTACCCAGTAAATTGATCAATAGACTACCTAGTTGGAAACATATATCAATAATTAAATTAATAAATAAAGTATAGTGCAAAATTTTTACACACAGTTTAAGCAAATATCCATTTAATGAACACATTTTCAGTTTAAATGCAATTATCTCAGCGCGCACTGGTAGTAGGCCTCATAGTATAAAAAAACAAACCTAGCATCACCAAACCACCGATTATATGTTACCCATTATACTTTGTTGGAAATGATTTATTTAAATGAATACTAATCGAAACAGTGCATCATTTTATACAAATATTTTTACATCTTTCTTTATAACTTGTTCTACATTATTTTATACAAATATTTCGATTAGTTTAAATTGAATATACATAGTTTCATATATTTACATTTTTATGTATGTTATTTGTATGTACAAAACCGTATATGCAAACTTATATATAATGCAGGGTTCATGAAATAATTCTGGATTAACTCAACGTTATATTTTATATGTAATGAGACATTATAAAATATATATGCGATATATAATGCAACGTTATATATATTTATATATGCTATGTATAACGCAGGGGTTTGTATATTTTTTATATACCAACACTACACATTTGTTATTTATAATTCAATGTCATACATATTATACATAATTGTAATTCAACATTACATATATATATATAAAAGTATAAATTCGTGTGACACTTAGCCCACAATATCAACTAAATATTTAGAATATAATAGAAAATAGATTCTGATTATATAATTCTACTAAGTTGCATTCAGAAATATTCCATAATTGTTGAATGAATATTTTTATATATATATAAAACTAAATAAAATAAATAAAAATAACTAAATATCAACTAAATATTTAGAATATAATAAAAAATAGGTTCTGATTATATAATTCTACTAAGTTGCATTCAGAAATATTCCATAATTGTTGAATGAATATTTATATATATATATATATAAATATTTCTGAATGTAACTTAATAGAATTATATAATCAGAATCTATTTTTTATTATATTCTAAATATTTAGTTGATATTTAGTTATATATATATATATATAAATATAAATATTGATTCAACAATTATGGAATATTTATGAATGCAACTTAGTAGAATTATATAATCAGAATCTATTTTTTATTATATTCTGAATATTTAGTTGATATTGTGGGCTAAGTTTCACACGAATTTATACTTTTAAGGAAAGTTACGGTCGGTTGTCTGGAATCTTGGTTTAGGTGGCTCTTTGCTAAAAGAGCAGGGATCAATTTGATTTGTAGCTGTTTCCTATTTAGGGCTTATATTTGCCGAACAAATCTCAATAAACATACACATACCGTACAATTGATATAATTTACAATAAAATAGTTGTTTAAATTTTCAATGTACATTTTTCTTTTAATTTAAATCTAATCATCACGAATTTTATACATACTCATTTTACCGTAATATGAAAATAATGGAGACGAAATAGATTCAGATTGATTTGTAAGATTAGGTGGAATCCAGAATCAATAACTAAAACGATTAAGACGGAAACGTTAAATTTCGCAGTCGAACCGTTTATAATAATTTTCAAGACAATTTTATCATTAGTCTTAGTGGTATTATCCACAACACACACACATATTTATGTACAAAACACGTAAAATATAATAATATTAGAACATATAAATTTAATTTATTAATGTTTCTTGTCACCGTGGGCGTTTTTTTCACAAGTTCCTTTACATGTACTTTATCGATAAAAAGAAATGGTAAAAACCATACTTATGTCCGCTCAGCGGTATAAAACTTATAACTAAACAATGCCGAAACACTCAAAAAGTGAACCTGCACCATATGAATTATTATTAATTAATAAATTAAGCTTATTTTAACGAAAACAAAACTCACAGAAGCCCTAACTTTTAAGGTGGACAGTCTTATCTGAACAAAATTAGGAAAAATTTTTTTTATTATATTAAAACCACCTTTGATTAAATTTGTAACTGATAAGTTAAACTAATATTAAGTAAAATATATTATTTTTATATTTTCAATATAATAAATGCATTTGGTTTTACTCCTACGTGGTACGCGTGCCTCAAAGGCAAGCGTTTTAGTATCGTTGCACTAAAAGGAATAAATTTATGGTGGCTTTTTAAGTTACTTATCTTTTTTAGTTGCAACTAATTATATTTCAAATTTCTAAAACACCGTGATCACTACCAACAAGCTCATGTTAATGATGTTATTACTTTATATAAAAATAGTAAGACGCGATAAAGCGAAAAGTGACATTCAAAGATGGAATCAAGTATTTTTTCCTTTGATAGTTTTTAGATATGATTTACAATATTTTTGAAAAGCGAAAACGAAATCCTCCTATAAAACGAAGTAAATCAGCTTTTACAAAAACATTTTTAGATAAATACAAAATTAAGATGAAATTAAGCAGACATTTTGACCATGCTGTAATTTGATTAGTATTTTGTTGTAGTTTAAGCTGAACTTAGTATACAAAATTGTGAAATATGCATTCAAACTTGACAAAGAATTTTAAACCAAATATGTAAGGTTTCAATAGTAAATTTTAATTTTGTATACATTGTCTCAAAATGTAAATAATACTTAAACACCTCAGGTAAGAGGTAATTTTGAATAGATACGAAATAGCACTGAAAAGTGAGATTTAAAAAACGAGATTTAACTAAAAATAAAACTATTTTTACTGGGCTCAAACTTCATGTCATCAGCCCATACGCGAGCTATACCGACCAAGCGGCCGCCGCATGTTGGGGAAGATAGTACCAATACTTGGCGCTACAGTATGTCATATGGTCGGTACAATGAACCCTACGGTCATTAATATCAGTTTTATTTACCGGAGTTGCTACTTCTTAATGCATTGATTTAGCACCGCGTCGCAGAATTTTTTTTTTTTTTTTTTTCATACTGGCAGGGTTGATACAGGGATTTGCACCCTCACTATGCTCTTGGAAACTATGGGGCTCAATCCCGATTATGTTTTCCTACGTGTGAATTTATTCCTGAATTATTTTCCCTCCTCTCTTTAGGTGACTTATGATGCATTTCCTCACTCTTATCATCTTGTCTCCTTAGACTAATAGGTGTAGCTTTGTAAGTCAAGATAAACTTGAATGAACTGTAGGACGCATAGTATATTTTGTGCTTCTTATAAAAGGTTGACACTCTCTTCTTTAACTTTGTACTATAAAACAATACAGTAGGCACATGTTTCTTATTAGTAGAGTGAGTAGGCCTACACTTCTATTTTTGTAGATGACATCATTAACACAAGCCTTCTCATTTTCAACTGGTTTGGTATATTGAGGCTGGTTTTTTCAAGATTGTTCCCCACCCTGCCTCCACCAAAATGAAAACAAAATATGTTCTGTAGGTATCAATACACAGCCATTAAAACACATTTAGGAAACCTATAAAAATGGGAATCCACCATTTTAAAACACATCACTCTACATCGTTCAACCCTTTTTTCTCCCTCACCACCTCTTGGAGAGGTATATCCGTTTCGACATCGCCCCTAAATTCTCGAAGGATGGTTTCTAAACTCTTGTTCTTTGTCTCGGGCAGCATGTAGTAGGCAAATAAGGCCCCAAGGACGCAACAGAAGGCAAAAAACCCGTAACACACGTCCAATCCGAAGACGTCAGCCACAGGGATGAAGTACCTAGTCACTACGAAAGCTAGCACCCACATGATGACGTAATTTATTGTGAGAGCCATCCCTCTCATTTCCGGGGGGAATATCTCATTCATTACTATGTAAGGGATGATTGTGACTCCAAGTCCGATGAAGACGACGTAGGAGCATAGGCACACAACTGGGACCCATCCATAACTACTTACGTCGGCGCCTCCTATCTTGTAGTAGGAGTACAGCCCGAGTACCCCGAGGCAAACCGACAGCGCAATGTTGGAGATTATTTGCAAGATCCTTCTCCCGGCTCTGTCGATGAGCGCCGCAGTGACGAAGATCCCTAGACACTGAAGAACGCCGACCAAGATGGATGCCAGGTTGGGCGATAGGTCGCTTCCTGAATCTTTGAAGATGGTCACGGTGAAAGTGAGCACGGCGAACATCCCGCAGAGCTGGTTGTTGGCCACAAGTCCGAGACTCACCACCATAGCTCGTCTAGTTCCTCGATCCAGGAACAGATCCTTAATGGACGGCTTCTTGTTCCTGTCATGCTTTGAACGCTGAATGACCTCTGTGATTTTGGACATCTCCTCCTCGACTAACCGAGAGTCCCCGCTTCGTAACCAGGTCAAAGCCTTTCTCGCCTGATCAGGTTTGTTCTTCATCATCAAGTAGAAAGGTGATTCAGGCAACCAAAAGAAAGCGAACATGAAGAACAAAGGTACGAACAAACAAATCCAAGAGAAAGTTGTATAAGAAGTATAACCTCCGATACTGTACGAGAAAAGTACGCCGACGTAGAAAAAAAGCATCACGTAAGTACCTAAAGATCCTCTCACGCTATCTTCCGCTATCTCCGTCACATAGATGGGACAAAGAACCGTGTTGCCGGCTCCGACACACCCGATGAAGAACCTGGCGACGTAAAGGACTACCTTTGTCTTTGCGTAGATGGTCATGAGCCAACAAATGACTGGAGGAATGCCTATAAGATAACCGGTGAGTTTCCGACTTTTGTTATTCGCCAGGTAGCTGTAGACTGGTGTCAGGATGGTCGCTCCCGCGCATAGGAGCGCTCCCATCAGGGACACCTCGTCATCGGTCATTGGCTGGTCGAACACGGGGCCCTCCTCAGATTGAAGGGCGGGCATCACTGGAGAGGGCCATCCCACGATGGTGCCTTGTGTGAAGGCAGCAAGGTTTACTGAGAGCAAAATAAAGTAATTTATTAGTTAATTTATCAAGTTTCTCTTATTTACTCTATGACATTAAGAACTCGAAAGTTCATTTACGCACTATCAAATATACGCCACCTATCCACATTTTAGCTAGTTCCATCCAGTCCATATTATTATACTCATTACATATATTGAGCTAGTTCTGTCCAGTTCCCCTCACTACACTCTATCCCTATATTGAGCTAGTACTATCCAGTCCACCTCATTAAACCCTATCCCTATCTCAAACTAGTTTTATCCAGTCCAACTCAATACACCGTATCTCTATCTTAAACTAGTTCTATCCAATTCACCTCGTTGCCCACCATACCCTCTTTAATGGATAGCCAATCCCTGTCATTTAATTACTTTGGATGACTAACACCATTAGGATATTGATGAGGAGACGGGATCAAGCATATGTGAAATTTAAACGAGAATCTAAAATCAAGCCACTCACAAACAACATACATTTACATGACTTTAGACATATAAGTGTACTTCCGTCCCTTTCTAAGGCACTAGAATTCCTAGTGCATCAACAAATTTACCGACACATTAACAAACACAATTTGTTAACTGCCTAGGCGCGAGTTAACACTTCTTATATTATTAGACTTTTTAAAAGCTTTTAATACTGTGTATTTTATTATTCTATTAGCAAAATTGCATGTATTATTTAATTTTTCTCCAGGCAGTATACAGTGGATGAGATAATATTTGCATGGTCACCAGCAGTGTGTTATGATAGGCAACACGTTATCAACATGGCCGCCAGCAAAGTGTTTTGATAGGCAACACATTCTCAACATGGCCGCCAGCAAAGTGTTATGATAGACAACACACTCTCAACATGGCCGCCAGCAAAGTGTTATGATAGGCAACACGTTTTCAACATGGCCACCAGCAAAGTGTTATGATAGGCAACACGTTCTCAACATGGCGCCACATTGAGTCTGGTGTTCCACAGGGCTCAGTTTTAGGCCATTGTTTTTTTCTCTTTATGTGAAGAATATCAATTCTTCACTGTCATACTGTAAATATCATATGTATGCAGACGACCTTCAAATATAATACATTTCCACTGAGCGTTCTTCAATAAATATAACCATATAACGAATAAATATTAACCTAGCTGCAATAAAAGCTTGTTCTGAAAACAATTCACTTATATTAAACCCTAACAAAACTCAAGCCATGTTTATAGTAACAAGTAGACTACTTTATTATAATTATTATTATTAGCATCGCGTCTTAATTCCCGTTCAGGTTGTACGCACTTACGCTAATGTGTAGTGGTAGGGTGATTGTGAGATGAAATGGAGTACTTACAGTTTAACGTGGAATCCGAACCACGGTGGAGGCCTGGCATTCCCTACATTCACAAGTTGTGATGATTAATACACGTCTTGTCAGAGGTGAAGGAAGGGTTTGGTAATCAGATAAATCTGCACCGGGACCGAGGATTGAACATCGAACTCCCAGCACAAAAGTCCGACACCTTACCCCTAGACCACCAGGTCACCTACAAAGCAGACTAGTACTGAATGTGGACTGTTCCCTGCTAACTGACATACTCGTACGATTAAGAGTAACCAAAGTACAACTGACAACAATGACTAAAAACCTTGGTGGAGTATTAATGAAAATCTTAATTGGACAGATCAGGTAGCTTCGATTTGCAAGAAAGTGTATGCCTGCTTACATTCACTGAGAAGGTTGAAGAATTTCCTCCAAGAAAATGTGCGAAGTATCCTTGTCCAGAGCTTAGTAATGCCATACTTCGACTACTGTGACGTAGTATACAATGACTTAAGAGGCGATCTAGCAGAACGACTACATGGATTTACACTATAGGCCCACTAGGCACGGGCCTAAGAGCGGCGGCTTTAGGGGGCGCCACATTTTGGATATAATTATTTTTATTTTAACATTTTGTTTTTAATAATAACCTTTTAAAAATTATTGACTAACATTATTGAAATAGTTCAAGTGAAAGTCAGAACGACAATATTTATTTTTAAATAAGTGTAATTTGCAATTACTTTGTAATTGACGTCAATATCCCCTTCTTCATAATGTTAAGTCAAGCCACTGTAGGGCATGTACGTGCCAGATTTTCTTTCGTTGAATTCTTTTCTCGAATACGAACTTCCACTACCCCCCCCC
>CABEEJ010001552.1:40891-64313 GCA_901482245.1 Timema douglasi
CCAAGACCTCTTTCCTCCGAAACCTCCTAAAACTCTTGAAAAAATGTGTGTGGGGGGAGGGTGTGTGTGGGGGGTGGGGGGGTGGGGGTGGGGAGGGCACATATCATAATTGTACCTAAGGGCGCAAATTTTTTTCAAACCGCCACTGCTTGGAACAAACTAAATAGATCAACTCGTCACCTATCATATAAAACTCCCTTCAAGTGTGCGGTTAAGCAATTCATCTAGTCTAACAAGATAAACTGAGTTCTTGAAACTACTTGAGCTTTAAATGAGTGTATAAATGAACGCGCGAAGGTTTTTATACTTATTTGAATATTCCTTTATTAAAATTAGTTTGTATTTCAATAAATGTAATAGTGTATGTTGTATTCAACACTGGTTAAGGGGAAGACTAACACCTTAACTTCACCAGATTATTAAAGGCCATTATTATTATTATTATTATTATTATTATTATTATTAATACTTTTAAGTTAGTTGACTAAAGCAGTGACACAATTAAAACCAATAGATCCATACTGTATTTTACGTATGTTGGGAAATAGTGATGGTCACCCTGACCAATGCATCAGTCTTACCTTGGGGACCATAGTGGAATATTCCCCTCCCAAATTCTCAACACACTACAGCCTATGCACCTATCTCTTAAGGGGCATCCATAAATCCTGTAACGTTTTTATCTTAACTTTAATTTTTATACTCCTTCCCCCCATGCAACACGAAGTATGCTTCAATCCTGAACCCCCCCTCCCCTTCCAGCCTATGTTACATAACTGTTTACACCAAGTGTGAATGTAATTATTTCATTATTAATATAAAGAAATCATAAATAAAACTTAAAATAAGTGCTTATCTCAGTGGTTAGAGCATTGGCGTACTAAGCCAAAGGTCCCGGTTTCAATCCCTCGTGTCATTTTTCAATTTAGATAATATTATATTTAGATGTGGCTGTATTATTAATTAACAAATATAATATATTGGTTATTTAATCCTTTACAAGGTATGTGTTACGTAACACTGTGATGTAACCACACTCTATACATGAATCATACACGCCTCGGTGGCGTAGTTGGCTAACGCGCTTGTCGTGTTGAGCTCGAGCGCCTAGGACGGGGAGATCGAGGTTGGAATCTCGGTCGGGTGAACTGGTGGTGGTTTTTCCTAAATGGTTATCCACTCTGCCTCCACGCAAATGCGGGTTCACTTCCTCTAATTCAACCTTTCAAATTCCTAATCCATTAGCGTAATTAGTACTTAAAGCGTATAACCCAAACGGGTAGTAAGACGTGGTGCTAAATAATAATAATAAAAAAATAATACATGTATAATGTAGACATTAGAGTTCACCCCACTCATCGGCGTAGCGGGGACTCTTTACTACTGATTTTATTCTACTCTAGATTTACTTAGTCTCTCATTATGCTTTAAATTATTCCAGGTCTCGTGAATTATTCTTTTCAGAGTGATTAGTATCTAATATCAATATTTTATTTTATACGAGTTTTTTGTCAATTATTAATAATGTCCTGGGTGTGATACTTTTTGTACCACGTTTATACTCAAATGTACTAATTACGCTAATGTGCTTGGTTTGAGGAAGGTGAAATTTTGAATAAGTGTACTTTTATTTGTGTATAGGGAGAGTTAAACCCATTTAAGAATAAAACACGCTCAGTATATCCGCCTGGGAATCGAATCCATGTCTTTCCGTCATCGGTAATCAAGTCTACTGCGAGAATGACGCCTTAGACCATGCGGTCAACCAAGTGGGTATAATATAGTAATAATTAGTCTTATCGATAAAAACAGCTCCTTTTTAACTTTTAATATATTCTAATATATTTTAAAGATAACTTAATTGTTAATTTTATAAATAAAACATTATCAGTTAATTAAAGTTCGCACTATCTGCGAAATGAACATTAATAACTGATCTATGATCTAACTATAAAAAAAAGTTTGGCAGTTGAAAACTAAACTTAGAATCCGAAGCTCTTTATCAAGAATATTTTATATCCTGCTCAGAAAAGGTTAATAACCCCTGCTTTAAAAGCTGGTTTTAATATATATCTACTTTACCAATACATATTGAGAAGGCTTATATCAATCATTGCAGAATAATTGTTTTAAATCCAATACTTTCCTAAACTTTTTTTATTGCATTTGTAGTTACGGAGAAGAAATAACAACCATAAGTGCTTTGTGCTAATAACAATGTGTTTTTTGTTGCACCGCGTTTAGTTACCCCTTCGGGTTAAGCGTATATGTACCAATTACGTTAATGTTTTAGAGATGAGAAGAGTTGAATTTGAGAGGAAGCACACCCTCATTCGAGTTCAAGGATGGTTGAAAACCATTTAAGAACCTCCTTCCCCCAAGTAAACCCGACTGGAATTTGAACCACGATCTCCCCCATCATCGGCAGTCTATTTTTTTTTTGTGAGAGTGATGCCTTCTTAGACCATTCAACCACCGCAGTGATTTAAGAACAATCTTGAATTAATATTTTTACTGAAGGCTGTACTTTAACACTATTTAAATTAAACATCGATTTACGTCCGTGATAAAAATTATAATCAACATAAAACTATAAACTCTCTAGATTCTAGAATATAAAAAAACTAGCTAATCAAAGTCACAGAAAATTTGTTTCAGTATGATATTCACACACACAAGATATAAACAATTTTCCAACTAAATTTACTTCAATCCCCCAAATAACAAACTGCATGAGAGACTGACATACTTTGGAATTTGGATCAATTTTTTTTAAAGTATATTTTACTAAATAAATATTACAAAATAATAGCACAAACTTTCTCATATAGTCTACTATAGCTTGCTGAAAAACTGTTCAAAAATATCTTTTCAGTAAACTAAAGTTAAAATAATATATTTTATAAAAATAAAAGTACACTATTAATGAGCATATACAAATTTTCACCCAATACCAATTTTGAACAAATCTTCACAGCTTTTTATTTTCAAAAAAATTTTAATATAAAAATCAGTTGTTGGTAAACTAATTTAAAATTATTTCTTAAAAACATATATGTTTGAAAATATATCTAAAATATTAAAAATCTCAACAAATAGTCATTTTGAGCCAAATAGTTAGAACAATTTTTTAAAACATAAATTTAAAAAAAATATAAAATACTTTTAAATGAATTTTCCACAAGAAAACAAGTATTCAGTGATATTTGTCATATCAAACACCATCTACATAACAAATTAGAACCAAATCATTAGAGCCATTTTTAAAATATTTAAATTTTTTGAAAAACAGTCATTTGCAAACTACGCTTGGAAAAAATAGTATCAAAAAACAAATTTACAGAGACACTTTTCATTTCAAACACCACCAAGGTACCCATTTGTTAATAAATCGTTAGAGCCATTTTAAAAATATTTCATGTTTAAAACAAATTAGCCAGCAATAAAACTTTTTAACGAGAGTTTAACCCAACAACAAGTATACAGTTTAGTTTATCATATTACACAATTTCGAGATATACGTTTTAAATGCAATTTTCGTAATATTTTATGTTTTTTAAAATTTATTATCACTAAACTGATCAAATTCCAATGTTGCATTGCTATTTGTTACGTCAAACAAAACTAAATACACGTTTGTATAAAATCGTTTGAGCCATTTTCAAAAAATGTGGAATTCAAAAAATTCATTCGTCAGTAATATACTTTAATTTTGAGAGCTAGAGTCAAAATAAAAAGTCCCGAGGTATAGCCATATAAAATCTAAATAATTACTAAGTTTGGACCAAATCCATTAAACCATTTTGAATCGATAGCCAGGGACAGAAATATTTACGGATGGACAGACAGAATTTAAAAATCTACTTTTTTGGTTTTGGGTTTTCGTAGAACGTAAATATTCAACAAAATCTCGAGATCACTTTTTTTAACGATTAAAAACTTTCTCATGACATGAGAAAGTAAAATTGGATTGTATTATTTTCTTGGTGGTATTAAGTCAGTTTTGTTGATCTTTATTTTATATTATTATAAAGAAAACGAACCTAAAAACCAACAAGTAGAGGTGACTTTTTGTTTATCCTTCAATTTGGCTTGGCTAAAGTTTAATAACTTCTAGCAGAGTTGTATTTTTTCATATTTTAGAGAAATGTTTAATTTGTATTTAATTTACATTGCTCCTTGAATGTATGGATGCTATTATTTTTTTTACCGATTTTCTTATGCAATACATATTTGGTTTAGATATTTAAAAAAAATTGCGCTATTGATTTTATCAGACATCACAAAAGGTCTGAACTGCCTTATTTTGAAACCTGTGTTGTATTCAAAATATTTGACCTAGATTTTATTATTTAACACAGCATTTTACTACCCGTTAAGGCTATATGATTATACAATAGTTACTATGTCCGGATTCATAGCTGTTGATGCCCCAACATTAAATAAATATTTTTCTTTTCAATATTTTGATAATATAACATTTTATTTGTATATTTATCTGTTAAGGCTCAATGTCAAATATTATTTAAATAAGAAATAATTATCATTACAAATATACCTTTTAAAAACAAAACTTAGCCATTAGTGAATACTATTGTTAGACATAAATAAACATTTATTTAATAAGTTGCAATTTTTTAAGATCTTACCATGACTGCAATCTTATGAGCCAAAAGATAAATATTTCTTATTGCAACAGTGTGTGGAGGCCTTGAAGCATTAGCCCTACTCGCTCTTCCTTAAATACTGGCCTGCTAATTACGCTAATTTGATAGGGATGAAGGTTGGATACAGAGGAAGTGTACCCACATTTGTGTGCGAGGCTGGAAAACTATTTATAAAAACCACGATCCTCCTGATGTCGGTAGTCTAACCTATTACGAGACTGATGCTCTATATCTGGAATATTTAACCTGGGGTACGTGTACCCTCAGGGTCAGGCGAAGGCCTTTAAGGGGGTACATACAAAATATATACATATATCATTTACCCTTATTCATTTTTTTAGCACCACGTATTATTTACCATCTGTTCAGGTTACACGCATTTGTACCAATTTACTCTAGTGAGCTAAGGATGAGGAAGATTGAATTTGAGGAAGTGTGCGCGCATTTGCGTGGAGGAAGAGTGGAAACACTATTTTGGAAAGCTTCCCTCAGTACACCCGACCGGGATCCAAACACCGATCTTCCTGTCATTGGCAGTTTAGTCTAATACGAGAGTGACGCCTTAGACCATGTGGCCACCGAAGCAGGTTAAAACTTATTATTTAATACATTGAATTGTATGTAGTTCATTTTAATTACTTTGGCTGTAGATTATAGAATTTATAACTTGCATTAAGCACCAACAACTTTAGGGGGTACAGGGTTGAGGATGAATAATTATATTTGGGGATACATGAAGAAATAGAGTTGAATACCTCTGACATAGACCACTCATCCACTGAAGTGGTTGTTGACCTAGATAATCTTTAACCTAGCTACGATGACTAGATAAAGTTAATTAACTTTAAAATTGTTACGATGTAATGCGTTCTTTACACCCCATGTTGAGTTAGCTATTGAAGTAGCGTTGGATATGTCGTATTATATATTCTTTCATTTTTTTAAATATGTATTTTTCAAATATTGTATTGTGTGAGGGCTTGCTATTAAAAAAATATTCTTTCACATAGCCTCATGAATAGTAATATAAAAAAATTAAATCTTATAATCATGGTGACCATGCCATGAAGACGGCTTTTGTTTATATGTCACACCCCTTCCTCCTCCTCTAGAACGACAATATTTCCATACGCCCCTTTCAATTTTATGTTTTAAATCTTAAATGGTGGTCAAAATATTTAAAATATATAAAATAGTGTGATGAACAATAAAACGGTTACCGTATTTCATACGTAGTTGGGGGAAAAAAATCCTCAGTTTTTGCTACTAAGGTAACTATGTAAGTAAAACGTTATCTTTAGAATATAATTAATGTCAAGTGTATACGTACGTTCAAATTGTTATCTTTGTCGAAATGATTTTGTGATAACCCAGTGAACTGGATTATATACTTTTTTAGTTGATGCTCTAAATTTCAAGTTTTTTTCTAGATTAATGTCAACATATTGGAGGAAACTAAAAGTTTGTCCTTATCTTAAAGAAAAATTACCTCTCTACTATGAACTGGCCTTCGATACAATCTGAGGCGAATACAAAAATATTTTCAACAGTAATGTTTTCCTAATTGTTTTGAGGAAATAGTCTAAAATCCATTCTATTAAATCTTCGTTGTTTGAAATAGACGGAGAATAAATGAATTCGAAGATAGGCTTATATTATTATTGTTATTATTATTTATACTAAATGCAGGATATTGTCAAAAACTTTAGAAAAATAGTTTTTCTTTATTCCTAAGCCAACATGAAATCAAAACTCCATACTTAATAACATTTGTGAATACCGTTTTCTTAACAGTCTATTTCTACAAAACGTATTATTAAATTTAAATATATCTACTTTAACTTTACTTGGGAAAAGTATAAGAAAATATTTGTCAGTGTTTGTTTTTATTATTACATATAAAATATAACCTCTTTGATCCACTTCAGTGGACAAATGGTCTAAGGTATCACACTCTTGTTAGACCGGCTTGCTGATGACGAGAAGACCAGCCTTCGAATATTTGTTGGTGCGACTGAGGGTGGTTTCCCCACTCTCCTTTCATGAAAATGCGGGTAAATTACCTCTAAAATTTCCTTCTTTATCCCCTCCCCATTAGAGTAGTTATCATCATCCGTAGAACCTGAACATGTAGTAAAACACGGCGATAAATAATATAGCCAGTAAGAGCTAATATTGTATAGTTATACTGAATGATAAATTTATTCGAAACATAATATATGGATACATTTTCTTAACATACCTTCAGGTTCAATTACACAAGGCTGGTCTAAGATAAAAGCTTTGTGTGTGCAAAACTCCCATTTTGCGCCCTCCTCCCCCCCAAATGAAAAAAACTGTGGAGAATAATATATATGCCCATTTTAAATCTAAACCCTATGTATACATATTTTTAGTGGATTTTTTTTTTAAAATAACTAAAAAAACTATTTTATAATAATGAAACAAATAGCCGAAACTATTGTTAATGCATTTTAGTGAGGATAACACCACTTAGATATCATATTCTGAAAATTGAAAAATGACACCTGGACACGGTCCCGGGTTCGATTCCCGTGTCCAGGTGTCATTTTTCAAGTTTCAGAATATGATATTTTATAATAGCCAGACAATGACGTCATTGTGTTTTTTTCCTTAACATCGTTCAGTTTTTTATATTTTTTTAACTCGAATTGTTTTTAACTCTTTTTGTTTTCTACAAAAAGTTAGGTATGCAGTATTCAAATATACAGTGAGGTATAAAGTATCTACTTTTCCAAAAACTATAAAAACCTGGATCTTCATAAATATTATAAAAATTCTTTAATTATATTTACATTTTCCCAGATAAAAACAAATAATATTTATTTTTGGGCCATTTTGGCGTCCCTATGAATTTGTTCTGCATGCGGTTGCACACGTCACACACGCCTTAGATAAGCCCTGAAATTACAATAATGTGTTGGGGATAAGGAAGGAAGTGTAACCGCATTTTCATGGAGGGAGATTAGAAAACTGTTTAGATCAAAAACCACCCTCGGTACACCAGACCGGAGCTTAACCCCGATTTAATCGTCATTTGTGGTCTATTCTAGTGTAAAAAGTTACGCTTTAGACCATGCGACCATTGACGCGGGCTTATAATTAAAATGTTTTAACGCTTAGCAATCTCAAAATGTTCAATTATTTCAATATAATATTCAGAAAGAAAATTACAGTTTTCATTTGAAAGGTTGGTTTACTCCTTTGATCAAATCATGTTCACAGATTTTTAATTTAAAAAATCTCTTTTTACATAACACGCAGTTTGAAGGGTATTTACTATTCAAAACTTCCCCTTTTCCTTCTCAGATACTGAGAGAATCAATATTTGAACACAAATATCTCCCCTGTGAAGATTAAACCGGCTCCACAGTTCAGACAGGTATACACCGAGTGATTCTCTGAGTGAAAACCCGCAAGAGGAAACCCGCTTATGTCGTCTTTTAGAGCTGGGCGCTTGAAGCGCGCCATTGCGTTTACTCTATTGCCGGAACCTTTCGAAGATTCCGGGAGGGGCTGAGGGGAGAGCAAGAACTTAACAACCCTAGAGCCAGTAAGGGTGATATCACGGCTCAAAGGAGAATATATAGACCAAATATTAAATTATTATAATCATGATGAGCGATAGAGCCAGAGTCTCATACGAGGGCGTCTTTATCGGTATGATACCTACTCCTTTTTTACGAAGATAACTCGTACTTACTCGTTTGGAGTGAAATATGACCAGGAAGGTCTTGACGATAAAAATAAATGAGTGGCCTACAGAAAACTACACGTTAAGGCGGAATGTTGTGAATGCAAGAAAAGGTCAGTATTTTTTTTGCAATCGACATTTGATTTGTTCCAAAATAAATCAAATATTGTTCCAGTAGGAACATAGTTTAATTTTCTTCCCACGGTGATATCAACAGTTTTTGAATTTCTGTCATGAACTTAGTGGTACTAGAGGAAATTCTTTTTTTTTAATTAAGAGAAAAAGTTTTCATTAAATTCCAAGACATCCTTGAAGAATATTCAATAAATATTTAAATCAGCACGAGAAGAAAATTAAACTCTATGTTTCTACTGGAACCATATTTTAATTATTTTGGGCAAAAAAGTGTTGATAACAAACCGAAAAAAATACTGCCCTTAACTTGAGTTCCCGAAACTCCCACCTTAAGGGCACCACACCACCGGAACAATCTTCCATCATAATATAATTTTCTTATGCTAGCATATTAAAAAATGCCCTTTATTTGATGAAGACTATCACTAATCTTCTAACGGTTTAATTTGGTCTTCAAATGACATCATTTACTGTTAAACATATCTAAAAATGAATTATATTCACCTTTGAATTTTGTTTTGTTTAAATGGTTAAACTTAATTAGTTTTTTAGTTCACTAGGACATTTCTTCTCCATTTTTACATTAAATCATTTTTGATACAACAAATAATTTTCATAAATAATGTGAGAGTTCTGAAAGTCTGTATTCTCCCTTCCCTTCCTCCCCTACACACTCCTGTCATCTCCCCCTTAATTTTTCAATATCAGATATAGTGCGGCCAATCGTCTGTCTCTCCCCTTTCATTCCCTCACCTATGATGGCCGCCACATATTGCGGCAGCTTGCTCCTGCTAACTCCTCTTTCTTCTACACTTTCTTCTTCCACTCTTCCGTTCACCAAACTCCCTTCCTCTTCTTTGGAGAGTTTCTTCATGTCCCCCATCGCGATGTTCAGGGGGCAGCGACAGCTAGAAAGGAGCATGCAAAATCGACGTCATAAATTTCTAACACTTTATTTATTTACAAAATGGCTGCAAATATAATATCTTATATTGACCAAGTTTTTGTGAGTACATATATGTGTGTATGTGTATTATACGTAACCTTTATCAGTGATCTTGGGGTAAAGTGATCGCTTCTACGCCTGAATTTCATGGGTTCATACCCGACGAAGGTTAACAAATTTTCACCAACGATAAAAATCCATAGCAAAGATTTATTCTGTCTCTTATCGAGTTTAGTATCTCTCCCCCCTCCCCCGCATTATTATTTTCAACACGCATATTGAAGAATCATCATAGACTCTACCATAAAATATGAGTGACTATAGACATTTTTATGAGGAATAAATTAATTTTTCAAAATAAAATATAGCCTATGTTACTCGCTGATAATGTAGCTTTATATTGGGGAAAGAATTTTTAAAATCGGTCCAGTAGTTTTTGAGTTTATCCATTACAAACAAAAAAATAATTAAATATTTCCTCTTTATAATATTAGTGTAGATATCTTCTTGGCAAAATGTTCAGACTCTTTATAGCTCGCTCATAGTAAACGGGAAGCAACGGGAAGCTATTTTCCAATTATATGACAAATAATTATTTTTATATCCTCTTTCCCTACCATAATCCTAGTTTATAGTAGGGTCCAGCTATCAACCTGTTTCACTGACCGAATAGTATAAGGCGTCACTCTTTTGTTAGACTGGCCTGCTGATGGCGGAGAGGTCGGGGTTTGAACTGTGGTTGGGTGTACAGAGGTTGGTTTCCTTTGAATCAGGGGTCACCAGACCGACGATCACGAGCTACCGGTAGCTACCGTGGGTAATATGACATAATAAAATCTACCCAGCTTTCCGCCGATACCGTGACGAGACGAGTTGAGATTATGTCTGGGAATGTTACTTCACAGTTGAAAAACGACTTAGGTAAATGTTATTTCTCACGTCAACTTGACGGATCAACGAGTGTGAGGGACACTTCTCAATTTGTTGTGTTTGTAAAGCTGGTTTTTAGCGGTTTTTCTGTAAAAGAAGAGCTTTTGAAAATTATTCTCTTAAAAGGGCACACTACAGGTGAGGATATTTTCTCCTAATTCCAAACATTTATTTCTTCTTATAAAGAACTCGAAAGTTTATTGCCGAGCTTACTAAAGTACGCCACCTATCCTTATCTTGAGATAGTTCTATCAGGTCCACCTCATCACATCCTATTCCTATCTTGAGATAGTTCTATCAGGTCCACCTCATTGCATCCTATCCCTTGCTTGAGATAGTTCTATCAGGTCCACCACATTACATCCTATACCTATCTTGAGATAGTTCTATCAGGTCCACCTCATTGCATCCTATCCCTATCTTGAGATAGTTATATCAGGTCCACCTCATTTCATCCTATCCCTATCTTGAGATAGTTATATCAGGTCCACCTCATTACATCCTATCCCTATCTTGAGATAGTTCTATCAGGTCCACCTCATTACATCCTATCCCTATCTTGAGATAGTTCTATCAGGTCCACCTCATTGCATCCTATCCTTATCTTGAGATAGTTCTATCAGGTCCACCTCATTACATCCTATCCCTATCTTGAGCTAGTTCTATCAGGTCCACCTAATTACATCCTATCCCTATCTTGAGATAGTTATATCAGGTCCACCTCATCGCATCCTATCCCTATATTGAGATAGTTCTATCAGGTCCACCTCATTGCATCCTATCCCTTTTGAGATAGTTCTATCAGGTCTACCTCATTGCATCCTATCCCTATCTTGAGCTAGCTATATCCAGTAAATACCTCAATACACCCTATCCCTATGTTGAGCTAGTTCTATCTAGTCTATACCTCAATAAACTATATCCCTATCTTGAGCTAGCTATATACAGTCCCCCTCATTATACCCTATCCCTATATTGAACCAATTCTATCCTGTACCACTCATTACACCCTATTTCTATCTTTAGATAGTTTAATCCATTCCCTCTTATTCCACCCTAACCCTATCTTGAGCTAGTCCTATCCAATCCAGCTGATTGCACCGTACCTTTATATTGAGCAAGCTCTGTCCAGTCCACCTTATTACACCCTATCTCTATCTTGAGTTGATTCTATCCATCCCCCCTCATTATACCATATCTTTTTCAGATCGATTCTAATGTTATCCTCTCTTCTGCGTCTAGGTCTTCCCACTGGTATCTCCCCGTGATTTAAATATATTCCCCATCACAGGTAAACCCATCCGTTATTCCAACGTCCCCTGTCCCCGAGATCTTACGAGATTATTCCATCACTATCTAAAGCGTTCACGTGACAAAATCTCAAAACAGTTTTCAGTTTTGTTATTCTAGAGCGAAACTTCATTACTGAATGATATTTTTTCATTAGAATGGATATCATTGGGTTTCAATCTCTATGAGTTGTCAATATCGTGATTGATTGTTTGTTAAAAAAACAGTTTTATTGATAGAACCACGTCTCATCTCCCATTCGGATTGTATGCATATGCATTAATTACTATAGTGTGTTAGGGATGAGGGAATATGAATTATAGCAAGTGTAACCACATTTCTATGGAGAGACTTGAAAACCATTTAAGGCAAAAAAAAACATGTTTACTACACCCAACCGGTATTCTAACCCTGATTTCCCCATAATCGGTGATCCAGTCTATTGAAAGAGTCACGCCTTAGACCATTAGACCACCAACGTGGGCAAAGACAAAAGTCAAAATACAGAACTCTCGAATGAGTTATTTGGTGAAATTTAAGAATTTTAAAAATAACTTATTAAAATGACTCATATATTTCGTGAACGTAAAGTGACTAAATAGATTATGTGCTTTAAATATAATCTAATGCCCAGAATAACTAATAAAATAACCTACTCACGCATCTGTAAACTATTTTATTTTTATCCATTTTAAACACACACACACACACACACACACTAAACTATTTACTCACCTAAACGGACAAGAATGAAATAAACAAATTATTTCATCTTGTTAAAAATGGTCGAAGTGAGTGTCCATGAAAAATGTTAAGTACAACACGACTTACGATCCGCTTCTGTGGTCGAATGTTATATTGCGTTACTATCGCAATAGACTGGACTACTAAAGATGGGGAGATCAGGGTTGGAAACCCAGTTGGGTGTACTTAGAGCTTTTAAAAAAAATAGTTTACCTTTCTTCCTCCACTTCCTCTCAATTTAACTCTTATTTCCACTAAAATATAAGTGTAGATATGGGTATTAATACGTAATGTTATAAAAATAGCTTACAGTACTCGACACTGTTAGTTAAGAAATTGGTGACCTGGCGGTCTAGGGGTTAAGGTGTCAGACTTCTATGCTGGTGGCCGGGGTTCAATCCTCGGTCCCGGCAAAGATTTATCTGATTACCCCAATACATCTAGTGAATGTGAGGAATGCCAGGCCTCCACCGTGGTTAGGATTCCACGTTAAACTGTAGGTCCTCCATTTCATCTCACAATCACCCTACCATTACACATTTAGCGTAAGTGCGTATAACCCGAACGGGTAGTAAGACGCGGTGCTAATAATAATAGTTAAGAAATATGCACTATAGAGAATGATTATATTAAAGTAGATGAAAAAACATGAATTGTTAGATCTAAAATTCAAGAATTGCAACTTTATGGAGATAAATGTAGAGTAAGAATAGAGTAGGTCGATATTTACCGTTTCGAGATAATTTCACAAGATCTCGGGGAAAGGCAAGCAGATTGCTAATTGATTTCAAGGATTGGTTTATGCTCTAATGCCAGTGTTATTAATGGCTTTTACTACACAACCCAAGGTAATATGATAGTAAGAAGGGAATTGGTTTAACTACACCAGAAAGTTACCCGGAATGAGTATGGGTATTTACATCGTGAAATTATATCTATAGCAGTCGGTTGGATCGAACTTTGGTCTCTCATGTCAGTCTCAAAGCGTTAATCCCCCGTTAAGTTGGGTCATATAGTCAGTAGAATTTAAGGTTGGAGTGTAGGGGACCCCAAAATAAATACAATATTGCTCCAGTATAAACATATATTTTAATTTTCTTCGCGTGCGGATACCAACAGTTGTTGAATATCTGCCATGAGTATAGCAGCGTTAGATGAGAAACTTCTCAGATGAAGAGAACAAATTTCCTTGAATTCCAGGACACCTTTGACAGATATTCAGGAGCTGTTAATGTCACCATACGAAGAGAATTTAATTCTATATTTCTATTGAAGAAATATTTTATTCATTTTCATCAAAAAAAGTTTCGCTTTGGAAACTGCAAAAATAATACCCTTAATCCAAGCTCTTTGCTCTCCCACCTTAAGAGCCCATCTAATTCCACAAATATTATATTGTCTAAATTCAGTCCAATTTTCATAAGAAGGGACTTTTATAAAATACAAACTTATTTTATAGTGGCCAAAATTTATAACACTTTACCATTTTATTAATGATATTTTTTAGGTATTTCTTTCTTCCAATAAAATGAAAAGTTTGTGTGTCTTTGATGAGGATTGCGCGATATCTACAACAAGCAGAGATCTGACATTTAAAAAATTAGTAGCCCCTGTGCACAAACATGTGCACATAGAAGCGGTTATTTTAAAATTTTGATTAGATTATTCAGATTAATTAAAACCAGAATTAGGCCCCGGGCAATGCAGGGCTCAAAAGCACTAACTTTTAAAGTTACCTTCTACGTACAATAATTTAAACTAAAATATCATTATTTTTATCAGGATCAGATTCAAATGTTCTGGCCGTTCCACCACATTATCTGCGATCCCGACTGGGGCACTCACGTCTGCTTGGTCCTCGTCCATGTTTGGTACTGAGAATGAAGGAAATACTGACGAACAAGCACACACGGTCAGTCATAGTGTCGGTCTCTCCCACCACTTGTAAGAAAGACTGATGGACTGAGATTGATGTGATCAGAAAATTCGGATCCCATCAGTATTTTCGTAAGTCCGGCCATCATTCCTTCCCCTAGTAGTATTCAGAATAACTTCTCAGCTACACTCTTCCCCTCAGCAAGAAACTACAGACCAGTGATTTAGAGCTTGCATATGCTGTTTCCCATGCTAACAGTGTAAATAATGTCTTGATAAGTTTCAGGAGGAATACCGAAGAAAACTTTATTAAACTCTTTGACAGTGCAAGAAATATGGCAGAAGATTTATAGACCACTATAAGCATGTCAGAGGTATTAGGAAGACAAGTTCGAAAGTGCAATATTTAAAACGATCGTAAGGAAGAATATAGCTTTCGAGCTCTTTACTTACCATAGATTGATAGCCTTATAAATACAATTTCAGACAAATTTTTGAAACATCAAGACATATTGAAAAAATGTAGGTGTTTATTTCCATCTGAGCAAACTGCTTTTGAAGAAGAGACTGTGAAGTTTGTAAAATTGGGTGAATTTTAAAACGTTGGTGTTTAAACTCCAGTGATAGTTACAGAACTTCGCCTATGGCATAAATCTTGTAGACTAAAACCAAATGGCTCCTCTTACCAATCCAATCTATGCCCTCAACAGACGCCACATAGACCTGCATCAAAATATATTAAACTTGTTGTATATTTTCTGCACCCTTACAGTCTGAACAAGTATGCCTGAGAGGTCATTTTCGACGTTTCGTTTCATCAAAACTTACCTTAGAAATTCAACAAGACACGTCAGACTGAACGGGCTGGCTAATTTAAATATACACAGAGAAATTCCTGTAGACACAGAAGAAGAAATCTCAGTTCTCAGCGCTAAAGGTTCAAGGAGGCTGGACTTTGTCTTATAATGACTGTGAACTGCAGAGTGAATAAGAAGCGCCTATATTGTGTTATCTGCTTCTTAATTTTATATTTAGTAAAATTGGGTTGGTAAAGTTTTCTTTTTCTCTCTTTAAAATGTAAAAAAAAGGAGCACAATACTTTCTTCTATATATTTTTAATATGGACTACAGCTACATATTGTTTCAAATTATTTTCAAATGTATGTGCTTACAGAGATTTACTGAAAGTAAATTCTTTTCTAGAACAGCGATAATATTATTTGTTATTTATTCACTCCAAAGCGGATGTTGATCGGTTATTAAGCCACGAATATCTAACCAAAACCAAGTTGAGAGCTCGAATGAAATTAGAAACTTTACGTGAAATAAGATGCGTAAGTTAGGCCTTATACGAGAAGGAAAATGCAGCCATTAGTATGGTGGTGTTGTTTTTTAAATTCAATACCCCGTTCCCCCAAGAATAAATTTTGGATGCGCCACTGCTGTTAAAGAAACATAGAGGAAAGGGGAACATCTTTGTCCACCAAAGAGCATAGCAATCAGTTTTCAAAGCTACATTATATTTAAAGTTGTGGTATTATTAAAAATAAAAATATTCTAAATGGAATATTATATTATAAAACCAGTAGTTTTTGCTACTATATATATACAATACATTATTATACAAATATAAGTGTGTATGTGTATGTATTTGATTATAGAAAACTCTACTGGTTTTATAAAAATATATTCTATTTAAAATAATTTTATTTTTAATAATACCACAACATTAAAATAATTTCTCTTAATATAAATTACCCTTAAATTTATTTTCATGGGAAAAAGAAAACGTCCGTTTTGTTTGTAATGTTATACAGCGCCTAGATACAAAATTTAATCAAAATCGTTAAAATGGTTTTTTAGAAAATTCCTTGGTGGAACCAAAAACCCTAGATACCAAGTTATAGTTAGCCTGTTAGGTAAAATTGTTTCTGTTCTATTTCGAGACACAGACAGACGGCACCGAGAAAACAACATTTTCTTTTTCAGGGGGTCATTAACGTCGACATTTATCAAAATCTCGAGTTAGATTTTTTTTTAACGATCAAAATATTTCTCTCTCTCAGGGGACGAGAGAACCTTAAAAGGGAACGACCTTGGTTGGTAATAGAAATGTATTATTTTATTTTACAAAACATTATTTTATTGGTGCCACTTATCGTAACTTTAGATTGATAATGACTAATCATCTGGCATAGATATCTGTGTTAATCTGTAGACACCTTGGTTATCAAATTTTGCTAATCTTCTTGCCTACAGGAGTGTTAATAAACGTTATCTTGAAACTTAACATAGAAAACAATGTTGCATTTCAGTAATCAGATTAAGATAATTTTTTTCAAAATATTCAAATATAATTGATTCGTTTTTAATGCTTTCTTTTAATAAACCAGGCTATATAATTCATAAAATATTTAGTAATTGTAATTTGTCTCAACGCATTATTAAAGAACAATAATAATATATATTTTTAATGGAAAAAGTCATAATTTTACATTTCCTATGGGGATAACTGCGGTTTTTTTTACTGCGTCTTACTACCTGTATACGCTATAGGTATATTGTGTGATAACTACTCTGTTTTAGTAGGGATGAGGAAATAAGTATTTTAGAGGTAATATACCCGCATTTGAATGCAAGGAAAGTGATAAACCATTTAGAGAAAGCTATCCTCAGTAGACCTCAACTAGATTCGAACCACTATCTTTCCGTTATCGGCAAGCCAGAGAATGATGCCCTAAGGATTTGACCATTCGGCCACTGAAGAGGGTAAATAAAAAAAGTTGTTTAACGTACCAATTGGTTTTAAAAAAATGGTGCTATAAATAACTTATTAATTACAATCTGGTACTATGTATACGTGCTTACTATAGTGCTAAATGCGATTGTTAAAAAAAACTTAGTTTTTAATGCTAGAATTAAAAGTAATAACAATTGGGTTATTCAATCATCTGCTATAAGTCAACTTTATCAATTTATTTTAAAAATAATGATTTATGCAGTTCTCATCTTTGAAAAATTAACTTTAAGAATAAATGACCTATTGATATGACTACTTGACATATGAGATTAGAGATAACGGATTAAGTAATGAAGTTTGTAAAAAGTCTGATTAGTTTGGGAACATAATCAAACACCATAGCACATATGCAGAAATAGAGGAATATGAGAGATTAATTTGTAAGGGTCAACGCGTCTTATAATAACAAACACATTTATGATGTCAAAATCGAAATGGAAATTTTTAAAACCCTCAACTACATGTGAGTGTAAGACTGTTTGCGATAAGGATGTTTTTTTAATATTCATGGAATTTTTTTCTTTTGTAACCGCGTCTCACTCCCGTTTTACGCAAACAATATATTATTATTTTTATAAATATATTGCATCATCAATACTTTATAAATAATAGAGCTTATTTAGTAAAATATAATTAATTTTTGTTCTACTACGTCTTAGGGTCCATCCTTAAAATACGTAAGGCTATTATTTTTCATAATTTTGGAACACCCCTTTTCTACCACCACGAAAGGGATCTTGAGATTCTCAATTTATCTCCCCCCTTTTATCTTACGTCTTTTTACGATTTGGTAAATTATATTATTTTAATTGTTTGGTTATTTTTGGACATAAAGCGATTGATATTAATTTCATTTCTTTAATACTTTGAAATTTAATGATTAAAGTAGAACTAACCAATTGATGAAAATAAAAAATTGCGGATTTTTTTACAAAATATACCTGTATTTTGTTATAATTTGTCTCACCATAAACATGAATAAAAAAGACCCTCCCTCCCTCTCCAAAATCCTTACATAATTTAAGGATACCTATCCGGGCTGTCCCTACACTATGAATACATTTACGGTGGATTCACACTTTCGTCGAAAAACTAGCGCAGAACAGAAACATGGTCACGTGACGTGCTCTAAGCCAATCAAAAGATTTCCACCTAATCGGTTCCAGCTGTTCCACTCAAGTTCAATTTGTTTCTACTTTGTCCGTTCTGCCTGAGATGTTCAGCACAGGAGAACCAATCAGATCTCAGAACCAACCATCTCAAATCAGTGCGCACGCGCATTTGACAACGCATGAGCTCTACAGCCAGAAGCTAGCAGACAGTTCGTCAGCCTTTGTGAGGAGATTTGAAATAACCCATTAATGTAAAGCGTGTGTATCTATGTATTGGATTGTGCCACGACATAGCATTATAATTTGAAAATATTCATCGGTAGAGTGCTTAAAAAATAGTATATCTACTAGGAAATAAAATATGTTGATAATCAGCGTTTAAAGTTATATTTGCGATGCATCGTGGCCCGACATACAGCGTGTGAGTTTCTGTGCCACTGAGGCAGATTCTGATTTTTAATTTCGGCGAACGTGTGAATTAAGCTTTAGAGAATATGATGGTCCACCTCGGTGGTCTTGGGGTAAATTACTCATCTCAGGAACCGATGTTCATGGGTTCAAATCCAGATGAGGTCCACTGATATTTCTTGAGCGATAGAAATCCGTAACACAACCTCCCTTCGGAGGGGAAGTAAAGCTGTCGGTCCATGTCAATTGTGATGTGTGACAGAACCCCGCGTGTATATTAAAGTACCTTCCCCGGTGAAATTGGTAGACCATTTGGCTCTCGCTCATAGAATTTTCATATGCTGATATAATCAGTCGGTTCAGAAAGTGGACGCTAAATACCGCAAATAAATTAATTGATAATAAATTAGAGGATATGTAGCCTATCTGCTTTACCTGCATCGGTAGTCACAGTGCTTTCCACTAAATATTTCATTATTATACTTCCACGCCAATGTGGGTACATTTCCTCTAAATCTGAGCTTTCACGTCCCTTCCCCTCAAAGTTTTACTTACCCTCACGAAAACACCCTGTATAAGTATATTAAATACATATATATGCTAATATATGATGTAATATCTTAAAATTCTGTTATTAAAATTTATAATCTATTATATTACGAAACTAAACATAGTGTGCTTCTTTCAAGTACTAAATAGATAAAGTATTTTACTAAAAGGATATATACCTTGCCAAAATACTCATAAGTTACGTAATTACATCTTAATGATAACAATATTATATCATAAGTGCTACCTTAGAATACATGATTGATTGTAGTACAGATATGGTAGTATCAAACTTTTGCTGTTATTTAAAACTCAGATAAGATTTTATTTTATTTTAACACCACGTCTTACTACCTTTCAGGATGTACGCATATTTAATAATTACGCTAGTGAGTTAGGGATGAGAATGTAGAATTTAGAGGAAGTGTACCCACATTTGTATGGAGGAAGACTGGAAAAAACATTTAGGAGAAATCAACCTCGATACACCCGATTGGGATTCGAAACCCCGATCCCCCTTACATATCGTCTGCAGAATAGTCTATGGCCAAAGTTAACAACCTTAGACCATGCGGCCACCGAAGCAGGTGGCAAATGATTAAACAGTTGTTTATTCATCAGCTACTCAACTGTTTTTTTTTATTACTTTGACATGTAAATACAGGATACATCACAAAATGTATTAACGAAAACCAATAACTTTGGATATTTTTGTCATCTGTCAGAAAATGCGATAATTAACGTGAATAACAAAATTTGACCAATTTAATTTTGATTTTATGTATTGAGACGATTATATTAAGTTTAACATACATCGATTCATATTTTAGAACGTTATCATTCTAAACGTATTTTATGAAGATACTTATCAACCATGGTAAAAGAAAAATATTCTTATGTCACATAAATGCACAATATATTGTCTAAAACATATATATTACTAGAAGAAGTACCAGCGTTGCCCGGGCTAACCACGCAATGCGTTGGGGGGCTACCCTGGGAAATACTTTTATTTGCTTCAAACAGACAGGAAAAAAATTCATTTTATTTATTCCGATTCAGTTTTTAACAAATTTTAAAAAAATATCAATATAAAATTTCACTTTTGAGGTGCACATATTTGTGCACAGGGGCTACTAATTTAAAAAATGTTAACCCTCTGTGTGTCGTAGATATCGCACAACTCTCATGACAGGCAGACATACAAACTCTTCATTTTGTACGAGAAGAAGACACATTAAAAAAATGTATTCATATTAATAATTTTATTTTACATACAACATATTTTAATATATTTTAAACACGTAATCACATGATAAGTTAAATCTATGAATCTCATTTTTTATAGTATTTTATCTCCTTGTAAAATTTCCTTGCCTTTTATTTGATATATTATTTATCTTAATATTGAAATATTTCCTAGCTCACTTCATGAGTATGAACGGGTGTGCCTAAAGTAAGAATCTCGATACATGATATACAATCGATAAACTAAAGTAGAAACTCAGCAGGAAACTGACAGTTATAATATTTAATTTAACAAATTTATACATCAAGTATTATAATCTTCAGCTTTCGTCAAAACGATTAAAATAATATTATTAAATATTATTTAAATAAACTGATTTTTTTTAAGTTGCCTCCTATAGTTTTCTTACTCTACCAATATAATCGTTAAACTTACTTAACTGTTTCAGTGTTAAATATTCTTCTCCTCTTGTGCCAATAGCAGTTTATCTACTAAACTGTGTTCCAGTCATGATTAGAAAACCGACTGGTTCAAAATATATTCTGCTTGCACTTAAACATGTCTACATTACTGATAACTTCTTTGACCTGCTTCTAGATTTAAAGTAGTGTGAGAATGAACGCTTGCTTGGTTAGGAATCATTCACTCCTTATCAATTTATCAAAGTTGACGTAATATTTCAGAAGTACCATATTTAAATAAGCATCACAAGAGCTCTAACTTGGTATTAACTTTTCAAAACGTGTCATATTGTTAGGAGATTTTTATTTTTAGATTGCACTTTACTTCTCCTAAATTTGGTTCACTTGGAAACAGTTGAATTTGTAAAAAAAAGCAAACAAACATGATTGTCCTTGAATATGCAAACTAATAATATGTTTTAGATAATTTTAATAAAGTTTAGTCACGTGACTTAAAACTATAGAGTTATCAGTCCCTAGGGTTTTGCAACCATATTGGACTGAATACATCATGCTGAGAGCATTAATATAAATGATTTGGTCTGGATTTACACATGTGCTTGAGAGAATTAAAAATGGATGACCAACGTTTATAGACCTACGCCTTATAACTATTTGCCAAGGCAGAATACTTCTAAAACACTAAGTTCAGGGTTTGAGTCTGCGTCAACACTTGGGATATTATAATATATCCTGGAAGGAACCAACTTTTAGAAAAGACCTTTTTTTTTGCTGTCAATATTATCAACATTTTACTATATTATTATTATTTCAAATAGATTGGTATTATCCATGAAAAGTGACACATGCCTTTACGTGTTAGTTTATGATAATTGTCTTAGTAGTTTTTATAACTGTGAAAAAAGTTCTTTACCAGCCCAAATTATGAGTTTCAAAATATTTTCACATAAATTATGAATAGGATTCACTTTAATTTATGTCGAAGTAATCTTAGGTATCTTAATATTGTTAGGGGACTGTTTGTAACTTATATTAAGAGAATTTTGTTTTTAATGAATAAAATAATAAAATAAACATCAAATCAAAATGAAATCCTTTTTTATACATAAAGTCTTATTTAAGGTACTGGCAATAAAAGTGACTTGCGTTTAAAGGTTGGCCTATTACTTGAGTTTTTAATGAAATCTCAAGTGAAATTTAAGAGATCAACACATACTTATACCGTTTCTCTATCTTGTGGTCCACATGCAAGAACTAGTAGAAATAATAAATTACTTAAAATTACAGCTAGTTAATCTTAGAAAAACAGTTAATACTATGTATAGAATGAATGGTTGTTTAATAAACTTTTATAAATGATATAATTTTCAAAGAATTGATGGTTACATTGCTGAAAAATTATATAATTGCAGGGTGGACCGTAAAATGTAGGACACACTTCAGTTGTTGATAACCCGCCTCGGTGGCGTAGTCGACTAACGCGCTAGTCGTGTTGAGCTCGACTGCCGAGGACGGGGAGATCGAGGTTCGAATCTCGGTCGGTTGAACTGGGCGTGGTTTTTCCTAAATGGTTTTCCACTCTACATCCACGCAAATGCGGGTTTACTTCCTCTAATTCAACCTTCCCAATTCCTAATCCATTAGAGTAATTAGTACTTAAAGCGTATAACCACGAACGCTTAGTAAGACGCGGTGCTAAATATTATTATTATTAGTTGTGGATAGGAAACACAAACCCGCCTCGGTGGAGTAGTTGGCTAACGCGCTAGTCGTGTTGAGCTCGACTGCTGAGGACGGGGAAATCGACGTTCGAATCTCGGTCGGGTGAACTGGGGGTGGTTTTTCCTAAATGGTTTTCCACTCTACCTCCACGCAAATGCGAGTTTACTTCCTCTAAATTCAACCATCCCAATTCCTAAACCATTAGCGTAATTAGTAGTTAGGCGTATAACCCAAAGCGGTAGTAAGATGCGGTGCTAAATAATAATAATAATAAATGAAACACAAAAACCGGAATAAAGGTTCATAAAAACATGTGTCCCATTTTACCTCATTTCTGATTTGTAGTCAGGTTTGTGCTTCAGTAATGTGGAGCTGCTTAACATTATAGAAAGTTCTAAAAATGTTCACCTTCGGCCTTAATGCAAGCCTGCTGTCATTGTGTCGTTGAATACCCTTTTTAAACATAACAGGTATTTTGTCAGATTCGTTGGCCAAGTGGCAATGAGTGTTGAATAAAAAAATAAATATATAATGGATTTAATTACGTGGAGCGCACAGGATAGCCAATTGGCCCTGCGCGACCTATTCATTTGTTAGGAAATCTGTTCATCAAGATACATCTATAGAAAAACAGTTTAGTGTAATAATTTGGCTGTTACTTCGAATAAAGGTCAAATAGGACACATATTTATATGTTTTAAAAATTGTTTTTACGTTTCCTGTCCACCGCTAAAGTTGATTTAACATTTTACGGTACACACTGTATGTGAAAAAAAAGGTATGTTTCTTAAACTGGTTCAACCTTAAAATGAAGATTGGTCACAGCAGCAGATGACAGATGTAATTACAGCAATAGTT
>CABEEJ010001552.1:64352-105529 GCA_901482245.1 Timema douglasi
GGGGGGGGGGGGGGGGGGAGGCACGATTCGGTGGCTGCGTGGTTTAACGCGCTATTATCATGTTGGATTAGACTGTCAAAGACAGTGTGGAGGAGGAGGGGGGTTCGATCCCAGTCTGATGCACTGAGGGTTGTTTTCTTAGATTATTTTCTACTCTCCTTCCACGCAAATCTGGGCGCATTTCCTCTCAATTAAACCTTCCTAATCCCTAAGAAGAATTATAGCCCGAATGGGTGGTAAAATGCGGTACTAAAAATAAAATAGTTGGAGGTAGTTATAAAAATCCGTGCAAAGCTTTCTATAGCTACATTTGTTATCAAGTCTCGAGAGTCAACCATTTTACCAATATATGAAATAAGAAACAGTTCAAGTTAAACGAGGGATTGGTTGACACCCGAATCATGATTATATATACACCTCCAAGAGTAGAAGAGTTGATAAGATAACAGAGAGACGTCCACTACTTTTATCTTATATTATCTCTAACGTAAATAATACGAGGTGTGTGCTAAAATTATTCGATTACACAAGATATCGAAGTTACCATCGCTGCGAAAAGAGTCAATAAGTATTGTTTACAATTTCTGGGTAGTTAAAATCATATATATGTATATATATATATGTATATATATGTATATATATATATACACACACACACACACACACACACACACACACACAGATGATTCTAAAGTGAGGAGGTTGATAAATAGTTGGTCCAGAACAAGGTGTAGTGGTGAGTTGACTTGACAATAGAAGTAACAATTGAAATAATATATTCTTCTAAAGTCTATTGGACCTTTTAATTTGGCGTGGAAATTTATAGCCATGAGAACAAACGGTTATCTTCAAGGATTTTTATTGTTTTGCAATTTTTTTCACTCAATAAGAATAATTTATACTTCAGAAAGGTTACAAATTTAATTGCAGTGGTTACTCTCTCACTAAAAATGTCCATTCCTATATCATTAACAGTGAAGAAGCCATTAAACATATTGATCCTGAAATCAAAAATCAAATAAGAGATCTCGTTGCCAACTAAATACATAAAATCATTTTAAATAACCAGTATAACAAGACAAACTATAAAGAACACATCATCTTCAAGCAACTTAGTAACAAATTTAAAAAAAGATAACATCATCAATGTTAAAGTAGATAAAGGAAACACCATTGTTCTCATCAATCATATCGATTACGTTTCAAAAACCATGGATTTCATCAATAATACCAATATCCCTGAGTTAAAAAGTGATCCCAGAACCAAATACTAAAAAGCAATAAAAACTTCATTCAAGGAATCACCTATAATTCTTCTTCCAAAAATATTTTCAAATTTATTAATATGAATCCAAAAGCACCAAACTTTACCTCTTTACCAAAAATTCATAAAACCAATATCCCTATACGACCAATTGTTAATTATCAAAAAGCTCCAGCATAGAAGGCAGCCAAACATCTAACTAAAACACTCCAGCGTAATTTACTACTTCCATACACTTACAATATAAAAAGTTCTTATGACTTAATTGAAAAACTCAAAAATGTTCCTCTAAACGATCAATCAAAATTCTTTTCACTAGATATCAATCACAAGATTTAAGCGCTGTACGCTCAGCATGACTTGAGTTAATTTACGCTCTCAAGGGTTCCTTGAAACCAAATCCGCTTGAGAGAACCAATCTTAATTTCAAAATCAATCGACTTCTTCAGTGCGCTTGCTCCTACAAAGTGCATTAATTATTGTTAAGAGATTCGAAATAATCCGTTAAATATAAAACGTGTGTGTGGTTCTTGTTTTGATTGGCTACACGACACAACACAAAACATCCAACGTGAAATTAATCTTATAGATTTGTTTATCTGATAGTAAATAAATTATGTTGACGTTAAAGTTAAAGTTGCAAAGCATTGTGGGTCAACATAATATATTTCTGGTAGAGTGTGAATTGCTGCACCACTTCTACAAATTCTGATCTTTATTTTCGTCGAGCGACATTTGAATCAAGCTTTATCTTTATTAAGTATCAAGAAAGATATTAGTAGTGGCAGTTATAATCATGGCTAAAAGAAGAAGGTAAATGTTGAACATATTTTGTAAGGATAATATTCTGTGTAGCTTAAATATCTTGGATCTCAATATAGGATACTATTTATAAGTTTATTATTATTATAATAATTATTATTAGCACCGCGTCTTACTACCCGTTCGGGTTATACGCACTTACGCTAATGTGTAATGGTATGGTGATTGTGAGATGAAATGGAGGACCTACAGTTTAAAGTGGAATCCGAACCACTGTGGAGGCCTGGCATTCCCCACATTCACAAGATGTCTTGTCAGAGGTGAAGGAAGGGTTTGGTAATCAGATAAATCTGTGCCGGGACCTGGGATTGAAACCCGGCCACCAGCACAGAAGTCTTGACACCTTACCCCTAGACCGCCAGATCACCCTATTTATAAGTGAAATACATTAGTTTATTAGAAGTTTTCTGAAGTGAACTGATTTTTCTAATGCAAAAATTAAACATAAACTAAGTCAAAATTGTTTTTGTAATAGTCATTTCACTATATCTAGACTTATAACGATCAAATGGAGCTTCGATTATTCCTTACACTCATCTCATCACATACATACACAGCCGTATACAGGCCTAGATTTACTGATAGATAAATTATGTATAGTTACATATTTCACTGCGCATTATTTATTTAAAAAAAGTATACCCTTGTCACTTAGAAGTGAAATCTGTAGTTTAAATATTAATATTTGTACATACAGTTGTGGAAATATGTCACAAAAAAGTAATTCTGAAATGAGATTTAAAAAAAATATCACCAATCTAAATACTGTTATTATGTCCTAATTTGATGCGAACTTTGAGCCTACAGAAATAAATACAAAGGATCTTGTTAATTAATCTAAGGAATTACAGGAACACAATTAAATATCAAATTTAACCGTTTTAGTTGTTGTAATATGTCATGTCATCACCCCAATCCTGTCATGGCTACGGGAAATATTGGACTAAACTAATTAGTGGGTTTTCTTTGAAACATGCGCATCACGATTAGCTCGACATTTTATTATAAATAACCTTTACTAAACCATAAACTAGTTCCAATTTCAAACGCTTTTAATCACGTTCTCGTCGCTATTAGAAACCTTTAATTTTACACTATCGTAGTCTTCTCCATTTAATTCTCTGAGGATGGACTGTAGACTCCGGTTCTTGGTTTCTGGGACGAAAAAATAAATGAACACCGCACCCATCAGACATACAGAAGCGAACAACCAGAAACAACCGTGATCGCCAAGCGTATAGCACAAATCTTTGAAGAACTTACTAACGAGGAAGGCCCAAAGCCAGAGGGTGCAAATACTAAGCGTCATCCCTAATCCCCTGAACTGTGGTAGGAATATCTCGGCGATGACAACGTATGGGACGGTGCCCACCCCTAGTGACAGAGAAAACACGTGGAGGGAAAGTGATACCACTGGTACCCATCCGTAGTTTTCGACGTCTACACCCATATTTTTCAGGTAGAAGTAGCCTCCCAGTACTGCCATACACAGGAACATGATGAGGTCAGATATTATCATAAGGACCTTCCTTCCCGCCTTGTCGATAAGGAATGTGGCGATCAGCACGCCGATCAACAGAAATGAACCTGTAAGGATAGTACAGAGGTTCGGTGACAAGTTGCTGCCTGAAAGCTGAAAAAAAAAGAGAGACAAGATATTAACTATGCGCTAATATTATTAAATGCACTCATTTTTTTAGAAGGTGTCCTGGCGGTCTAGGGGTAAGGTGTCAGACTTCTATGGTGGCGGCCGGGGTTAAATCCTCGGTCCCGGCATAGATTTATCTGATTACCAAACCCTTCCTCCACCTCTGACAATACATCTTGTGAATGTGGGGAATGCCAGGCCTCCACCGTGGTTCGATCTCACAATCACCCTACCATTACACATTAGCGTTAGTGCGTATAACCCGAACGGGTAGTAAGACGCGGTGCTAATAATATTAATAATATTTTTTTTTTCAGATTGTAAAATTTTCAGTCATGGTTTAGTAATTTGAAATCACTTAATTGCTTAACCGTCACCGTGGTGTAGTGGTAAATGCCCTTGGCTACGAAACTAGGGGTCCCGGGTTCTATTCCTTGCTAGTACCCTGGTTATTTTTCCGCTTAAGGGGAACTATCGCAACACTCACCAGGATTTTGACTCACACCAGATCTACAACTTCATAATAATTATCATCACATCAGGTGACCTGGCGGTCTAGGGGTAAGGTGTCAGACTTCTGTGCTGGGGGTCCGGGGTTCAATCCTCGGTCCCGGCACAAATTTATCTGATTACCAAACCCTTCCTTTACCTCTGACAAGACACCTTGTGAATGTGAGGAATGCCAGGTCCCCGCCGTGGTTCGGATTCCACGTTAAACTGTAGGTCCTCAATTTCATCTCACGATCACCCTACACATTACACATTAGCATAAGTGTGTATAACCCGAGTGGGTAGTAAGACGTGGTGCTAATAATAATAATAATTATTATTATTATTATAATCACATAACCTTATGGTGTTCATTTGGCAACGTTCTGTGCCAGCAGGACAACTAATATACATATATGGCGACCGAACCTGGATGTCATGTCCCTCCCGGTCATATATGCCATGGATTTAAAAATAATAAGAAATTAATGTGGTGGAAATCAGAGGTGGGGAATTCATATTGTATGTCTTGTTACACCCTCAAAACAAGGGTTATTAATTACTTAATCAAAGAGGTAATGATGAAAAGGTTAACTGCAATGTCCATACCCCAGACTGGGACTAGAAAAGCAACCTCTCCTCCAACATCTACCAACTTAAATGCGACTCTAGTGCCCTTTATTCTTTTCCGTACCTGCATACACGTAATGACGAAAGGTCAATTAAAAAAAACTACGCATAATGTAAATAAAATAAACAAAAACAGGCGATACGAATAGTGACATTCATACCCGCTTCGGTGGCTTCATGGTCTAACGCGCGACTCTCAAAGTAAACTAGACTGCTGATGGTGGGGAGATCTAGGTTCGAATCTCAATCGGGTGTGCTGAGGAGGAGGGGGTTATCCAAAATTGTTTTTCATTCTCCCTTCACGTAAATGTGGGTACAATTCCCGTTGAAATTCCCTTTTAACCTTCCTAAACCCTAAAACCATAAGCACAATTAGTACATAATTGTATCACCCGAACGGTTAGTAATATGCGGTCCTAAAAAAAAAGGTGACATATTACATTTCCACATCGCTCAATCTACTCAACGAGATAAAAAGTTTTTTTATCTTTTATTTTTAGTACCGCGTCTTACTACCCGTTCGGGTTATACGCTTAATTACTAATTACGCTAATGAATTAGGAATTGGGAAGGTTGGATTTAGATTAAGTGAACCCGCATTTGCGTGGAGGAAGAGTGGAAAACCATTTAGGAAAAACCACCCCCAGGTCACCCGACCGAGATTCGAAGCTCGATCTCCCCGTCCTCGGCAGTCGAGCTCAACACGACTAACGCGTTAGCCAACTACGCCACCGAGGCGGGTGAGAAAAAGGTTGCGCGTGGCTCAGCACACTCCACTGAGCCAACCCAAGCAAAAGATGAACGTCATAGTCTGACAATAGTTGAGGAAGGTTTGTCCCACAATCATCTGGGATAGGCGCAACATGAGCATATCGTGGTCACGCGCAAACCTTCAAATAAACTCCATCACTTGGTCGTCTACTCGATCCATGGTGACAGCAACACGCTAACCACGACCGTAAGAGATAACTAGACTCCTGAAGACCACCAAGGAAATATTATTATTATTAGCACCGCGTCTTACTACCCGTTCAGATTATACGCACTTACACTAAAGTGTAATGGTAGGGTGATTGTGAGATGAAATTAAGGACCTACAGTTTAACGTGGAATCCGAACCACGGTGGAGGCCTGGCATTCCCCACATTCACAAAATGTCTTGTCAGAGGTGAAGGAAGGGTTTGGTAATCAGATAAATCTGTGCCGGGACTGAGGATTGAACCCCGGCCACCAGCACAGAGGTCTGACACCTTACCCCTAGACCACCAGGTCACCGACACCAAGGACATAAAATAAAGAAACGAGATTAACAGTACTGGCTTAAATTTACTCCAGGATATTTATAACTGTCCCAGTTTGTGGAATTTCATCACAGGAGAAGCAGATTTATATTAGTATACCAGGTGATTTGAATAAACACATACATCTAACGAGTATTTTCACACCCTTTTTGAAAACAAAATGTTTATTATATTGAACAGGAGAAATCACAAATCACATTATCTACACCCAATTAAATCTGTACTATTTAATAGAGAGTAGTCTGATGGAAATGCGATGTAGTGGGGTGGCTGACCCTAGTAGGTTATATGAGTGACCAATACTCAAACATACTTTATACTTAGGTAATTAACAGCGTTACTGACCCATTTTACGATTGCAGTGAGCTTACAAACCCATGTACAGTAGTCCCATGGCTTCTTTGGTGCTGACTGACAGCTCACAGCTGATTTCTGACAGTCAACATTTAGGTATATACCTAAATTTTGACTGTCAGGAGTGACAGCTGATAAACACATGTTTTTGCAGATCATATGGTTCGGCGTAGGGATACATAATTTGGTCTGGTAACTTTTCAAAGCCATCAGCTGTCAGTCAACACCAAAGAAGTCATGGGGCTACTGTAGCTATAATGTGAAAAGAGAGGGGACACTCAGGCGTAAAGAAAGGTCAGACAGGTTGCAAGACAGTCGTATCATGAGCGCGTTTGGGACTGGTTGTGTTAGAATAAAGCCGTGGACACGAAAACCAAGTATCGTGTGTAAGTTACGTATCACATGTGTGTTGTAGTTATACCCCTAAGTGTGAATATATATATAATTTGTAGATAGTAAACCACGCTACATATATATATTACCTGAAAAATATTAACAGTGTAGCTGAAGACAGCGAATATTCCACACAGTTGCACATTTGCCATCAGCAGGATCCCGATGACCATAGCCTTGATTGTTCCTCTAGAAGAAAACAAGTTCATGATGGAAATATTATTTTTCTCTTGGTCGTTATTCTTGATGGACTCTGCGATCTTAGCGATCTCGTGTTCTATCTCAGGCACCTGTCCCCCTCTCAGCCACCGTAGGGACTTCCTGGCGTCTTCTACACGACCCTGGCTCATCAGGTAGACAGGAGACTCAGGCATGAAGAAGAAGGTCGTAAGGTAGAGGACCGGTACTGAGAAACACACGTAGTTGAAGATGTGGTAGGGGACGTAAGAACCGACGATGTACGAGAATAATACTCCTCCGTTCGTGAAGAAAATGAGAACCGTACCTGTGACGATAGAAAAAACACGAAACAATTACATATATATCCAACAAACCAATATCTGAGATACTCTCTAATTTCTACGAATCCAAAGCTGATCGTTACTTTGTCGAGAGATATGAATTATATGGAGAAAAAATACATTAAAAAACGCAACCTTCAAAGGGGACACGTTTGATAGAAAAAAACAAGCTAAGATATTTTTAAATATTAATGTTGGACATTTATTTCCTGTAAAACATTTGTGAACTTATACATTTTAGTTGGAAGGACCAAAGTAGAAGAATAATTTACAAGTTTAACAAATTAGTTTATTATTATTATTATTATTATTATTATTATTATTCAATCAATTCAAAAGGAAGTATATAGAATTATAGGTAGAAATTATTCAAACCATCCATTGTTTAAACATGAGAATATAAACGGTTACAGTAATATAAATAAGCTCGATAAAGGAGCATCAGGTGTGAAGCACCCAGGTACTTAGCATGAGCTAGCTAGCTTGAGTTAACTCTATAGGGAGTTTAGACATCACAATGTTATAAGCTACTAGAAGAGAAACTATTATTTTTCAACTAGTAAACGGTGAACTACCAGGAATCTAGACGCTACAGATACTATGGCTGGTCAATTCTTAAGTAGTACAGCCTGATCAATCAATAGTATATTTATTCTTTTACCCATGAAAGGGGACAATAATACTAGACAATGTAGTGATCATTTTTGACTAAGGCTAAATCCACCAAAAAGGGGCCGTACACAATAGACAAAACCCCGCGGGCCACTATTATGGACAAGTAGTACTTCCACAGATTGCGTTCACATAGCAGTATACAGACACGTGTCCGATACAGACCCAGTTAGGTCGTGAAACAAAGTAATAGATAACCTGGTATCATCCATTATTTATTTATATTCTTTAAACTAGCTGCTGCATGGTCATATAGTCTAAGGAGTCTAATCTTGACCCTAATATTTGCAACTAAGCCTAATAAATATAGAAAGATAGCGCATAAAGCGATAAACTATACCTTGAGGGCATAGGGAAACAATTCAGTAGAACTAATATACAAAAAACTAAGTCATATGCACATAGAACAAAAGAGCTCAAAACTCAATAAATATTACAACATCCCTGGATACTTGTAGTATCTGCCGTAGATTTCTCTACGGCGAGGAGGTGACACAGACGCCTCAACCATCACGGTCTTTAATACGTAGTCTTAACAGATGCTCATAAATATCTTCCAACAGTTCCTCCGACGAGAGGTTACAATAGAATTGATATATGTGAACCAAGGACAGGTCTTAATATACCAGTAGGACTAATACAATTTGGCAAGGTTTTCTCCAAGTACGAAGAGGGGTGGTAGTCTTCACGAATGACGCCACTCGACCCCTAGCGCTCGACGACGGTTGTTGGGAACGCCCCGAATGACGCCTCTCTCATTTACCCGTTGTCTGGCCCAGGTGTTAGATGTTTGTGTGTTGGTCTTCAAAGCCGAGTTGCCTCGTTTGTTGGGGTATTTTTGAAGAGAAATGGGCGTCTCCCGCTTGGGATGTCATAGTGAGTCTATATATGCCACACATTATTATAACTTATTAGATTTGGAAGTAATAGTTTGAAACCTATTATAGGGCATCATTAATTGTAAGTGTGAGAAACTATCTAACACGTTACACCTGTTCTTTAGAATATTTTGTCAAACGTTAACTTTTTGTTTGATAGTGAGGTGGACGCAGCAGAAATGTGTTTCATCTTATTTAAATTTAATTTATTACAAAGTGTTATTAAAATATCCAGGTAAGAAATTATAGAGGTATAAGTATTTCCACGTAATGAGCTTGGTGTCAGCGACGCCAAATGAAGGCCCTACAAGACGTCAAAGTCAGTGCTGTAATCTCCTGGGAGGGTAGGCAGCTCATAGCCAGTGAATTGTGGTGTAAATTATGACTAGTAACAGGTATTGACTTGCTTAAAAACAGGTAGTCACAAGGAATTGCTGACAGTGCAATAAGCTGGCACCATCGTGTGTGTTAGGGGAAGGAGTGTTGGGGATGACTGTGATGGTTTGATTGACATGCTGTATGTGTTGCCTACCCCCAAGGTGTATAGATTGCCAACTTTGACGTTTCGTACAGCCGACATTTCCCGTCGATGACCCCAAGTTCATTATGTGGAAAAAATGTTTTTTTATTTCCCCTACAACTAGTATGATTTTTTATATAGTATATAGTGCCATTAAATGTGGATTTAAGCCAACTCTAACAATGAAGTTAGTGCTTAATAACATTTAACACATTTCAAATGACTGACACTATTAATTTTTTGTAAGTTTTGAGATTTTAGCCCTTCTAACGTGAGTTTGAGATACATAAAAAATGCAAACTATACACTCTGTTTACCTTAAAAAAATAGCACTCTTAGCTTAGTGGACTACACTATAAGAAAACCATAGTGAAAACATTCGAGGTATGTTTTCTAGTTCTCAGGGTAAACAAAGAGTACATGTCTTCATGAAAGGGAAATTGAAATATGTGTTCCAAGCTCATATTCTCCTTTTGACTTAAGATCTATGTATGTGTTTATTTTATTTGTAAATTCCAAATATAAACTATAATATAGACGAATTCTTGCAAGAAGAATAGCATTTGACAGATAAAAAGGTTATGTAAAACGATATATGTATGTATGTATGTATATTGTATATATCTATGCAAATATGTATGAATATTTATGTATGTATATGTGTATGCACATATATATATATATATATGTGTATGCACATATATATATATTAGTATGTATATATATGTATGAATATATGTGTATATGTATGCGTAGGGTATATATATATATATATATATATATATATATATGTACAGTAGCCCCGTGACTTCTTTGGTGCTGACTGACAGCTCACAACTGACTTCTGACAGTCAACATTTAGGTATATACCTAAATTTTGACCGTCAGAAGTGACAGCTGCTAAACACAATTTTTTTCAGATCATTTGGTTCGGCGTAGGAATACATAATTTGGTCTGGTAACTTTTCAAAGCTGTCAGTCAGCACCAAAGAAGCCATGGGGGTACTGTATATATGTATATATATGACTGCATGGTGCTCAACCCGAAGGTTGGTTGGATCCTCAACCCCCACTCAGCTGTAAAACCTAGGTAGCACTGAGGAGGCGTACTAGGGAAATGAGGAGTGAGGTAGTTTCCCGTTGCTTGCCTCACTGAGACAGAAGGTACTATTGCACATTGGTCTGACAAGTCCACCAGAATGCGCACACCAACGGACCTTACAATTTTGACCTTCCCTCCATTCATCACAGGGACCGGCTCTATATTGAATGTTAATAATACTAGTACTATACATACCTCTCTGCCACTTTTATGATTGTCAGATGTCCTAAGTAAGACGGAGATGGATCAATTAAAGTAACATCTTGCTCTAGCCCATACCAGAAGATATAGTGCATTGTAAACACTGTATCTGACCAGAGATGGACCGATTTAATACATCCAAAAATTATGTCATGTGATCTGAAGCTGTCACTTTTTATAGATAGTATCAATATTTATAAATTAATAATAAAAAAATAGTGTTATAAACGTATCAATAAGGGCAATAAATAATAGGTGAGCACTTTCCAAACCTTTCCTTATAACACAAACTTACTATACATACTAAATGAGAGGTTTCGTTCGAGACCACTAACCTAAAGAGCCTCTAATGGAATCCTCTGAAATCTCTGTAACGTAGAGAGGACACAGGGCCAGGCTCGCCCCACACCCTAACCCTATGAAGAGCCTCGCCACATGCAGGGTCATCTCGGTCTCAGCGAACAGGATTAGCGCCCAACCGATGACAATAGGGACACCCACCAGGTAGCCCGTCAGCTTTCTGCTAAACTTGTCGGCTGAAACACGTCACTCATGATTAACAAGGTCAAATTTTTATTCGAGACCAAGATACACTAAGGATCTTGTAGGATTCTCATAGTCTGAGCAAACAGGTGAATGTCTAATCGATGACACAAGGTAGTCTTTTACACACCCAAACCCTATAAAGAGCCTCGTAAGGGGAGGGATTCCCAAACTGGGCGTCGCAGGACTTGTTCCGGGGCGTCGTGGCTATAAGGAAAAACTAAAACTTGTACTGTATAGTGAAATGCAACATGCAAATTTTCAACACGTATACTCATACATATTTTAAAGAATGGAAAAAAATCACAAAATAAAACACGTCTACTCTAATTCCTTCATATTCAGCTCTGTAATTTTATTCTAATTTTGTACTTTTGTATTTTTACATTTAAATTTTTCTTTTAAAAAAAACAATTTTTCTAAAACATTTAGTACAGGGGCATTGCACGGAAAATCTGACAGGGGAAGAGGACGGCGTGGTCTCAAAAAGTTTGGGAAATCCTGCCATAAAGCCATCTTTGTTCAAGCGAATAGGATCGATGTCCATTCAAGGACAAAAGATAGTCCTTCAGTTTCCTGCTCAACTTTTTAGGTTGAAACACATTACCCACTAACAAGAAGGTCAGGTCTTTCCCACACTCAAGCCCTATAAACAACCTCACATTATTATCATCTTAGCCTGAGCAGACAGTGTCAATGTCCAAATGATGTCACCAGGTAGTCTCTTAGCTTCCTGCTCAACTTTTCAGTTGTCACGTCTCCCACTAACAGGTTAAAGCCTTAACAGATGGTTCACTGAGAGCACGGTAATCTCCAGTAGTTAACCTGATTTAACGTGATTTAACGTGATTTAAAAAAAACTAAGGTGAGGGATGAAACGTGAGCTAACGTCAATATGTTTGTAGTTTTTTTTATAACAAAAGCACATTTTTTGGTGGAATAAAACATAAATTGCTTCAGAATATACATTTAGTTTAGTTTTATACACAAAGTAAAATCATAACTATTTGTCATTGGTATCGTGGAATTTAAACATTATACTTTTCTATTAATTTAAAAAGCTTATATAAAAGTGACACTATGTTCATGACAAAATAATATTCAATAACTGTTGATATTACTACATGTTAACAAGGTGACTTGACGGTCTAGAGGTAAGGTGTCAGACCTCTGTGTTGGAGGTCAGGGGTTCAATCCTCGGTCCCGGCACAGATTTATCTGATTGCCAAACCCTTCCTTCACCTCTAACAAGACGTGTATTAAACACAACTTGTGGATGTGTGAAATGCCAGGCCTCCACCATGGCTCGGATCCCACGTTAAACTGTAGGTCCTCCATTTCATCTCACAATCACCCTACCACTACGCATTATCGTAAGTGCGTATAACCCGAACGGGTAGTAAGACGCGGTGCTCATAGTAATAATAATAATAATAATAATAATAATAACAATAATAATAATATACGTCAACAAAGTGGCTGCACAGGGAAAGAAAAAGGCTTAGAGAAGTTAGTGACATCACTTCAAAATTTTGCGACGGTTTGCTTTTAAGACTTACTGCCCTCAACAAATATTCTTTGATTAATGTTTTTTTATCACCGCGTTTTACTAGCCGGTCAGGTTGTACACATATATTCGAATTATTACTCTTATAGGGTAGGGATGGGGCAGGAAGCATTTTAGAGGCAATATACCCGCATTTTGGTGGAGGGATAGTGGAAAACTATTTATAAAATAAAACTACCCTCGGTAGAACCGACCGGGATTCAAAAACCGATCTCCCCATCATCAACAGGGCAGTCTAACACGAGAATGACTCCTTAGACCGTTTGGTCACTGAAGCGGGTTTTGATCAATTAAATCCAGTGGTAGGTCACGTACCTCCTAAAATAATTCGCATACAGCTGTTTAAGGAACCCTAAACTTTAATATATGATTTTGGCAGGAATAACAGAAGGAGCTAGTTACTAAAGATACTACATTTTTAATATATTCATACATCCAGTCATTTTATCTGCAGCTGTTTTGAGATATATTACCAATACTTATAAAATAACACACATAATAAAGTAAAATGTTATAAATGTTGGCTGCATATAAATATGTTTTTTTTTTACTGTTATTATTATTATTATTAGCACCGCGTCTTACTACCCGTTCGGGTTATACGCACTTACGCTAATGTGTAATGGTAGGGTGAGGAGGACCTACAGTTTAACGTGGAATCCGAACCACGGTGGAGGCCTGGCATTCCTCACATTCACAAGATGTCTTGTCAGAGGTGATTTTTTACTGTTCTTACATCCAAAAATCAAGGTTTAGATCATGCTATAATTACAATTAGTAAATTACCTATATAGGTGAATACAGGAGTGGCCAACAATGCTGACAGACAAATGATCGATGCGACCCACGAAGATCCTTCCTCGGTCATTGGTTGTCCACCCAAGGGGGTATCTTGTGATTGGAGAAGAGGAAGAGATGGTGATGGCCATCCTATCGCTATCCCTTGGGCGAAACCAGATAGGTCGACTGGAACATGGAATATAACAGTTGAACGAATTAGTGCGAGAACCATTCATGTGCGCGAAAATAAATTTTTCAGAAAGTAAAAAAGTTACTAAAAATTGTATCCAACCCAAAAAGAGCCAAATCACACAATACATAATAATTGATGACTGGAATGTTTTAGAACATAATATATTGATGAAGTTTTTAATAGTAATAGTCAATAGACTCAATTTTAATTTAAGATCAACATCCACCCTTTAATTATATACTTCTGGTTTTTAAGGACATTAATCTATTAAGTATTATTTATAACTATATATATGGCCCTATAATTTATTACTGATGGTATGGTTTTGTTGCTTAAAAAATATATTGCAAAGGTTTATTGGGCTTGAAATATCGAGTAAAAATTGACAAATAGTGAAAATTGGATATTTAGCCATTAAGTGCAAGGAAGTAGCGTGAAGTTGTGTGACGTTTTCATCAAAATTATATTTTTTACTACCAAAATTTGGGTAAAAAAAGAGTCATGAGAACAAATATATTTTGTTTTTAATACAAATATTTTAAATGGTCAGAGGTTTTCTTCATTTACTATCTATCATAATTGAGATACACGGGAGATTTTTGCATCATGTGACTTGCAATTTTTTCTCTATAGTAATATGTGTAAAGATGAGTTTCATGAAACTGGAGTGCAAGCAGTTCTTTAACTCAACTCCTTAAATTGTTTCACAGTCAAACTTTGGGTTCCCAGTAATAAAACTATTAATATAAGCACTAAAGTTTTGTATAGGCCTTTTACAGTTCCAGTATAATAGGAAGAACTTTATTGGACAATTAGAAAAGCTACTAGATCCACTTTCACGTGTTGATGCATCAAGTCATACGATCTGTAGCTGTCAATTTTGATAGCATCAATACCTATAAAATAATACCAAAATAAAGTAATTTAATTTCTTTTTATTGTAATCAACATATTTGTATTTTTTAAAAGGCTCTTCCTATGAAAATTGGACCTTGAACTACATGTTTTATAAATTAAATATATATCATATTAAATATACATGATTATTTAACGGGGTTAAGGTTCGAATCCCAGCCAGGTGTACTGGACGAGGTGGGGGGGCGGGGGGGGTGAGAAAATTGGACTAGAGGGTTTTTCATGAATTATATTATTTGTGGGTTTCTCTTCTTCTCTCATATCAAACGGTGGGTGGTTTATTAGTTAGGATTATCTCCTCGTTCATGGATCTTGGTATAACCTAACTTAATTTAACTTTGCTCAGCGCTACTTAAGTAAATCCCACTTCGGTGGCCGCATGGTATAAAGCGCTACTTTTGCAGTAGACTGAACCGCCAATGACGGGGAGATCGAGGCTCTAATCTGGGTCTGGTGTACTGAGGATGATTTTTTTTTCAAAATGATTTTCCCCTCTCCCCCACGAAAATGTGGGTACACTTCCTATAAATAAAACCTTTAAACTCCCTAAAAGCATTAGCGTAATTAGTATATATACGTATAGCCCAAACGGTTAGTAAGACGTAGTGTTTATATATATATGTATGCTTTTATATATACATATATATATTTTTTCAGCATTGCGTTCTACTGCCTGTTTGGCTGTACACTTTGGATTATAAAGTATATATATATATTATATACTGTATATACAAATTATTTTAATTCTATGTTAAGTCCAGTTATAATTATTTTGTACTCACTGACGAACGCAGCAATAAACTGTGGCAGTTGACTACCTTTCCTTTTCTGATCCTTTACATACATTTTTTCTCCCTCTCACAGCTGACAAAGCTCACGTGCCAACAACAGACAGACAAGAAGAACAATACCACTTCATTTTATATCAGTGTCGAATCCTTGCCTCGTTTGGTAATGTTTGCCGCGATCGTGGGCGCTTATAACCAGATTTCAGAGCAAACAAACGAACATATACTACCTGACTACGTTAACAGTGCATGCGGGTATAGTTCTAGCCAAGAGTAGAAGAAAGAAGGTACCAGGGAGGAGCATTTAAAATAATAATAATTATTATTATTAGCACCGCGTCTTACTACCCGTTCGGGTTATACGCACTTACGCTAATGTGTAATGGTAGGGTGATGTGAGATGAAATGGAGGACCTACAGTTTAACGTGGAATCCGAACCACGGTGGAGGCTTGGCATTCCCCACATTCACAAGATGTCTTGTCAGAGGTGAAGGAAGGGTTTGGTAATCAGACAAATCTGTGCCGGGACCGAGGATTGAACCCCGGCCACCAGCACAGAAGTCTGACACCTTACCCCTACACCACCAGGTCAGGTCACCCCATTTAAAATCAATCAACTCCAGCTGCAGTGTCAAATCTGCCATGCTAGTTGAGCAAGCGGAAAGAATTCGAAATAAGAGTAAGAGAAAGAATAATAAAAATAATAATATTTAGCACCGCGTCTTACTACCCGTTCGGGCTATACGCTTTAAGTAGGCCTACTAATTACGCTAATGGATTAGGAATTGGGAAAGTTGAATTAGAGGAAGTGAATCCTCATTTGCGTGGAGGGAGAGTGGAAAACCATTTAAGAAAAGCCACCCCCAGTTCACCCGACCAAGATTCGAACCTCGATCTCCCCGTCCTCAGCAGTGTAGCTTCACCACGACAAGCGCGTTTACCAACTACGCCACCGAGGCGGGTAGTAAGAGAAATAAGTAAATAGGGAGGACCACGTTAAGTCACCAGTTCGACAACTACAGCGCCAACCAGCCACGTTAACATTGCAAGTAGAAAGAATGTGGGAAAGTCATAAGATCACCACCGATTGCAACGCGCGATGCGATGTTAAATGCACCGGGGATATACACACAAGATGTTTGATGAGCGATCAAAGGTAGCTTGCTACTAGACAGTTGACGTTAGCCCGTGTCTAGAAAGCGTGTTATCGTTACGGTTGTACCGTGAGTCAGAACAAATATACAAAGATATGCAAACAAGCTATTTGAAGCTAGAACCATTGTATCGTCTGAACAGTTGATATAAATGCTCGTTATTTTAAGGCTCTAACGTTTATGGGATTAATCTTGACATTATGTGGCCATATACACGTTTTATTTACTGCGAGAAAGAATGGCGTTTCTAGAATCACGCGGGAAAGAACACGTGTGTGTATGGCCGCCCGATGAAGGCGGGTTACTATGCAAAATATGCCTACTAAGAGGCTATAGTTACAATTTTGCTAACACTATAAACAGTTAGAGCCCCCGCCCATGGGCATAAATACAATGACGAGAGCCTTGTTTGTTTTGCCTGTGACAGGAAGGTCTGGGTTAAACTTAATTTCCCCCCGCCCCCCTAAATGGGTTCCTCCTATCCCTTAAATGTATCTAGAATTTAATAGTTCATCTAATGCATTTAATTCCTCAATAACAGACAAAATCTATGAATTCATTATATATTAAGATGAGTCTATAAACATTGATGTCGACAAACTTTATAATTTTAAAATTAATTAATAATGAGGGAATAATTTAACTTCAATATTTATTACACCAAATATATGTTGCAAAATAATAATAATTTCAATTTCCTTTATTATAGTCCTAGTCTAGATCGTAGACCTAGACCAGGCCAGCACTGAAAAGTACACAAGTACCTTACAAATACATATAATTACACGAAGAGTATGCCACAGGAGGCTAAAAATGTATTTGAAGGGTGTGAATATTATTTTAATAGTGAATGATTTTTCATGCCAATAACTGCTGAACCAATTTACATATGAATGAAAGAGGTCAAAATAATTACTAAGTTTAGAGAGAATAACACTACGTTGAGATAAGTCAAAAGCCTTACTTTGGTCGAAATAAATAGCATCAACCTAACCTTGGGCAGAGACTTGAGGAGCAACATATCCAAGAAATTCTACTAAATATGTGACAGTAGATTTATTTTTTATAAAGCCATGTTGATTATATGAAAGTTTATTTTTAAGGTGGTGGAAAGTATCCTCATGTATGATTTTCTCAAATACTCGAATACAACGTTCATAATCAATATATCTGTAGGAGGAGGGGAGAGAAGGGGGCATAGCATTATTTTTAGTTGCAATAGGTACATCTAGTGTAATCAATAAGGTTGGATGGGCTAAGTCAATATTTGCGAGTGTTGAAAGCTATGAGTTACCAAATTGTGGTGAAAATTAACATAAACAAGGTCGAGGAGGTTAGCGTCATTTTTATAAGTTTCGTTAAATCTTTCTAGTCCTATTATATTAGTCGATGCAAGAAGCTGATTTTCTTTTAATTTAATCTATGAAGGAGATATATTTTGGGCATGATCATATTTTACCATCTATTTTGAGGCGGTTTATATCACCCAAGTATAATATATGAAAGAGGTAAAGTTGGCCAACGCACCTTCAAGAAAAATAAGGTAATCACTAAAAAATTTAATGTGTTGTTTAGGGAGCAAGATATGTTACCAATTAACAGTTTTTGGTTGTCAAAGGTTGGAATTTCAATCTAGACACATTCCATGTTATTCTATAGATAAGTTCTTCTAACCACCCCAGAAATAGAGTCACTAATAGAACCTAACAGATCTGTAAACATTGTAGTTAGTGGAAAAGTAATTATCATTGACATACTCTCTAGAGAGGCAAGTTTCTACCTAACCAATAATAGAGAATTCGTTTAATCAAACATTCCTGAATAATTCCCTAGCTTTAGTTCGAAGACCACGGACATTTTGATGATATAATAAAATATCACTATTATTAACTAGGAGTTGGATTGGGTGGTATCCTCCAGACCTTCTACAACGTTCACAAGTGGGGTTACGGATGTATCCTCTTGTGAGACATGGTCAGAAGTAGCAGTGGTTCTCGCGGGGGCAGACACACAGGGGAGGGGGACTCCTCACTGATTGTCTACTCTGGCAGAAACTTCCCATAGTAAGGTGCAATGAGACAGCCGGAAGGCCAAATGTCTCCCTTGTTTATCGGATTCTGAAAATTGAAAAATGACACCTGGACACGGGAATCGAACCCGGGACCTTCGGCTTAGTACGCCAATGGTCTTACCATTGAGCTATCCAGGATTCGTCCCGTGCCCATGGTCATTCTTCACTCATAGTTTAAGGCAGAGTCTAAGATGGACGTGCGGAAGTCGTCAGCTTATAAACATGTGACATTGTTTTTATCAGGGTAAAATCATTTTCTTCAACAGAAATATGGAAGGAGGAATATGAACTAAATGTTGTTTTCAAATTTGAACAAACGAGCTGCTTAGTATTAAGTTCTTTCGTTAGATAAAACTTAATGTCCAGAGACATTAGATGAATAGAGATTTTTTTTAACGACTTTGTTAATTGTTTGTAGGTCAGTATTGAGTTAAATTTCAATTAACTAGACCCAAGGATAGGCAAACTCACACAGAAAACAAAACTCAGCACATTGAATGAGGTCACTTGTTGAGCTTAGTAAAAACACGCCCACTCAAGTACCAACCGACTAATGATGATTATAATAATAACAATAAAAAATTGTTCGTGCTAAATTGGTTTAAGTTACACAATTAAGTGCACAATTTTAATACAACCCACTTCAGTGGTTGCATGGTCTAAAGTGCTACTTTTGCAATATACTAGACCGATAAATATGGGGAGATTGGGGCTAGATTCCAGTCAGGTGCACTGAGGGTGGTTTTCCTCAATGGTTTTACACTCTCCCTCCACCAAATCTGGATTAACTTCCTCTAAATTGAACCTTCCTAATTCCTAACACATTTGTGTAATTAGTAGGTAAGCGTATAACCCGAACGGGTACTGAGACGTGGCGATATTTTTTTTTTAAATTATCATATCGATATTTTAATACCCAGGCCTATTATTTATTTTAAAAAAATTGAATGTTTTAATATCAGTTCAGGTTGTAAGCATTTGACTCCAATTCATTTTAATATGGTGTACAAATATATTTACTTATTTAAAATGAAATTTGTATAGAAACTTTGTGTTTAATGACTCAGTAAATTGAAATCCCGACGAATTAAAAAAAAAGAGCCTTATTTACTTTTTATTTTACTTTCTCATATCAATAATTAGTTATGCAATCGTGAAATAAATCTAACTTGATATTATGATGAATCTTTACGTTTTATGTAAACCCAAACAAAAATAAAATAATTTTTACAATGTATGTCTGTTTGGGTGTCTGTCTGTCTGAATGTATGTATGTCTGTCCCTGGCCATGTATCCAAAATAGTTTGATGAATTTTGTTCTAACCTAATATTTAGACTTTGTAGGGCTATTCCTCAGTTTATACTTCAGAGGGCTATTCCTCAAAATATTTGGTTTTAATTTTACCTTAAACCTCCAATTAAGGGTAGTTTATTAATGGGTATTTTTTTAATTACAAATATTTTGAAAATGACTTTAATGATTTTGTTTAAATTAGAAATCAAGGATTTGTTTGATATGACAACTAGTACTCTATAGTATTATTGGTTTTGGGGCAAAAATCTATTGAATATATCTAATGGTGCTAACGATTTTATTCAAAATGTAGAGCTTGAGATTGTATGGTATAACAAACGGCAATGTATAGGGGGTTTCGGGGTAAAAATTCATTTATGGGTATTTTACTGATAACTGATTTTTCAAAAACTTAAAATATTTTCAAATGGCTCTAAAATATGAATTCAAATGAAAATCTAGGAGGGTTTGACATAACAAAAAAACACTGTTTACCTATTTTTGGGGTGAAAACTAATTTATGGATAGTTTATTGATTTTTTTTAAACTTGATTTATTTTACAAATAAATCTAACAGATTGGCTCTAACTGTGTATCTGGGATATTTTAACATGAAAAATAACAGTATATATGCCTACTTGGTTTAGAGTAAAAATTCTATAATGGTTCGTTTACTGATGAATAATTTTGAAAAATTAGATATTTTTTTGAAAATTCCTTTAACGATTTTGCTTAAAATGTGAGTGTTTGACATAAACATAACAAATAAAATTGTGAGCTTCTTTTTGAAGGAAAATTTGGCTATAGGTAATTTTACTGATAACTTTTTAAATTTTAATTAAAATATTAAAAAAATTAGTTTAAGTGATTTGGTTAAAAATGGGTATCTGTTAAGTTGCTTATACTATAGGTAGTTTTATAGAAGTTTTTTCTAAAAAAATATATAAAAATAGTGCTAACGACTGAATTTTCTAAAATTTGATTATTTTTTATATTTCTAATTATTTGTTTCAAAATTGATATCAGGAAATCATTTACATTATAAATAATAATGTGTCTTTATTTATCTAAAATAAATTAATCTAAGTGTAGTTTACTTATGACAAATAATAGAAAAATTTTATTTTTTGGAAATTGCTCTTAGAGATTGAACTTTAAATGAGAAGCTGAGAATAATTTTTCATGATAAATAAGAAGACTTGTTTTTACAAGTAACAATTATTTTTAAGGTAATTTACAGATAAACTATTTTTGAAAAGTTAATTTTCTTAAGTATATTTAAACAATTTGGTTATATATATAACCAAATTGTTTAAATATACTTAAGAAAATTAACTTTTCAAAAAAATAGTTAGTTAGTCTCTCTCTTTATATATATATATATAGAGAGAGAGTAGGCTAGTTATTGTGATTATCAAAATGAAGTGTTTGTTTTATGAGAAAAACATACTCAAAGATAGTTTATTAAAAATCTGTTTTTGAAAATTATCTCTCAAGCCATACATAATACACAATATGAGAAAGTTTGTGTGATTGTGTCGTAACATTTATTTAAGTTCAAATAGCTCGATAGTTCTAACGATTTGATTACATTGAATATCAAGGGAGCGACTGACCTCCCAAATAACACTATACTTGAGAATAATTTGTCTTACAAACTGCAAATAATTTACAGGTAGCCTACAAAAATTTATTTTGTAACATTTAAATTGGTTAAAAATATATTAACAATTTGGTGTAAACATTATATACAAGTTAAAGAGTATTTGTTGTGATTAACAAGATGTGTTCGTTTTTATAAGGAAAACTTACTTAGGGGTGGTTTACCTAAAACCAATTTTTGATCATTTTATTCGAAGATATAATACACAAACTCAAAAAGTTTATGATATCGTGTCGTACCATTTATTTCAGCTCTTAACTACTCCCTTTCACGTCCTTAGATAGAATAGGCCTTATTTATAGAGGACGCTTGCTTCAGTCAAAATGGCGTGTATTTGAACAGCTGATTTGAGAAAAGGTGGGAAGACCTATAGTTCATGATCGAATGTTGAATATGGGGCAAGGAAAGGAGGATCGAGGTAGCTATCAAATTGTGCGCATGCGCGACTACAGAATAATAAACTCACATTTCAGTTGTTAGTAGTTTTTTTTGTGTGTGTGTGAAACTCCATATGTGCCATAGGTCAATTTATGAATGAGCTCTTGCCTCTTTATAGAGCCCTGATTAAATTAAGATAGAGTGTTAAACAGAATAATGCAATGCAATCTTTCAATATTAATATACATTTTATTTTAGTAACACAAATACAATTGAAACACTTGTAATGGTAAAATATTTAATGAAAATATCTTGATGGTTCTGAAACAGCTTATAAGATAAAATTTGCTCAGTATTATAATCAAATTTGAGGCTAATATAAGCAATAGACTCCTCCGTTTTATTTATTAGCTGCAACCTGTACATATTGTTACGAAATTCACTGCCAAACATATATGCTCAGAAATATGGGGTGAATCCATATTTGAACACTAAACGCAGCTACGTAATTTATTTTAGGAATTAACTAGCTGGTGACCTGGCGGTCTAGGGGTAAGGTGTCAGCCTTCTGTGCTGGCGGCCGGGGTTCAATCCTTGGTCCCGGCACAGATTTATCTGATTACCAAACCCTTCTTTCACCTCTGACAAGACATCTTGTAAATATGGGGAATGCCGGGCCTCCACCGTGGTTCGGATTCCACGTTAAACTGTAGGTCCTCCATTTAATCTCACAATAACCCTACCATTACACATTAGCGTAAGTGCGTATAACCCGAACGGGTAGTAAGGTGCGGTGCTAATAATAATAATAATTAACTAGCTGGCCAGTTGACGTATCATGCGTCAATCTTGGAATAACAACTCTCAATTGTATTATAGATTTTAGAAATGTATATTAAAAATGTATACAAATTCTAGAGCATTCATTATATCATCCTTAATTCATAATCTTTAATTTATAAACTAAAATTTAAATAGGTTCAATAGAGTACGTTCATTGTAAACGAAGTGTACACACTTTTTACCCGGAAAGGTGACATTCCTACCTATACTGACCCCACCATGCTGCACCTTTTAGGATAGAGCCATAGTGTTATCCGTCAAGTTACCTCCTTTCACGGTGAACGGAATGTACATCAGATCCTATATTTCGGAATTCTAGGGAATATTAACTCAACATTCTCCTTCCTAGCGAATGTTTCTGTGTAAATTTATCCGTTTTTTACTAAACACTATACATTGTACCTCTGTAAAGTGTGGAGTTTGCTAGGTTATATTACATGAGAACATGATGCTGTTGAAATATTGACCCCACCCTACATTCTCATATAACAATATCAGAACACCAACACAGAGATTATTCAACCAGAACAGTTTTCACTCGTCAACAATTAAGTTGGCATCACTAAGACCAACATTTTGTTCAGAGTATTATCCCCTGAGGAAGATGCCATGCGATCTCTAAATATTGAAATGTTTGTAAATATGTTTGTTTTAAATTTTATTAGCGCTCCAATTTATAGAGCTCTATTATATTTATTTATGTAAATAATGTTACGACCTCTATATTGTATTCGGGATATTTAGTTACTATAAAATCAACAATTAAAAAAACTCTAAGCTGTTCTTATGTGCGAATAAAAACAATATATTCAGAACTTCTAGCGAATTTATCACAAACGTGCTTAGTTTTCACAGAGGGTTTATCTTCTTAACTGACATAGCCAGTGATAAGTGCTATGTTATGTTGGACAAAATACCAACTGTAGTTATTGTCATACAACGGTCGCGCTGTCGTGTTTAGTACCTTCGAAAGAAACCTCACGTGGAGAAACTCTTGCGTTGTCCCTTCACGGTTTCGTGAATCGTTTTTCCCCTGCGAGTTCCTTGAGAATATCCGCCAGGCTCCTGTTCTTTGTCTCAGGCATCACCAGGTGACAGAACACCGCCCCTAGAAGACAGACGCCACCAAAGAACCAATAACAGCCAGCCAGACCGACTTGAGAGGCTAACGGTAAGAAGAACTTGCTCGTCAAGAAGTTAATCGCCCACACGAAGGAGCAGCACAGCGTCACCGCCGTTGACTTCACCTTGGGCTCGAACACCTATACCACAAAAAAAACAACTGAGAAATAGCATCAATCTTGTGTCAATACTGTCACAAGAGCTATAATATATTACATCATGTTGAGATATTTGGGCAAGCAGATTGTGGACAGTGGAAAATAAACGGAAGGATGAATGGAAAATCCTTGGTTTAATCTGATACGATGTTCTGAAATGGCTAGTAGCTATTTGTATGTGACCTTTTAATGTATTCTTTATATTACCCCTTTTGGAAATAGTGTATTGTCTGAAACGCAGTTCTATAATACTTCTTAGTTTTATATTCCACACTGAATCCTTTTATTTGCTGTTCACTCGTAACGGTGGTCACACGGTAATTATGGCATCACTCTTTTGATATATAGTATTTCCTGTGTTGTTGAGGTCGAATCTCAGCCTGTTGAATTAGGAGTATTTCTCCACATTTTACTTATCACTGTAGTTTTCACACCTTATTATGGTTTGAAATTTGTATCTGTTATTTTTTTCCACCCTGATTTAGCTGTAAATATCCTAATGCAAACTAATTCTAATTTAAACATTAATTAAATATTATTAATTTAAATTAATTTATATTACACCCTTATTAATAAGTTCAAATTACTTATTTTGAAAATTATGTGTATAGGAGAAACACTGTAAGAAACACACCTACCAAAACTATTTTCACGAATGAAGGGCAAAGGGGGGGGAAGTCCAATTGTAATTCAAGTTGAGTTAGTGCTACCATCTGTTAGACAATCATAAGGCCTTTCCAATGCACCGTAGATTATAATTAAAAAAGGTCTCTGTCATATTTAAATTAATTTAAAATAACATAGTTTCTGCTATGTTATGGTGTTTGATATATAAAAGTTGCCCTGAAAAATGTGTATAAGGTGACTTCACCCCTTAATATTAATAATTCAGTCAATTAATTTGATCTTCAGCTGTCACTTTCGTTCAGCAGTGAAAATATAGTACTAGTATATAATAAAATTTAACAACATATTCACCACAAAAATATAAATAGCCTATGTTAATGTTAACTAAAAGCTTTCTTACCTCGTTTATGACAATCCAAGGAACAGTCATCACCCCCATGTTCACAGCCACGACGTACGAACACAAGCAGACGACTGGCAGCCATCCGAAATGAGACACCTCAAAACCTGCATCTTTCAGGTAATAATAAGCTCCCATTACAAGCAGACATAGAACCAGGGCCATGTTGGACAATATCATTATAATCTTCCTGCCGGCCCGGTCGATTATTACAGAGGTCAAGAAGACACTCGCACATTGTAATATCGCCACAAAGATAGCGGATAGTTCCGGGGAGAGCTCGCTACCAGACTCTTGGAATATCCTCACCGTGAACGTCATGAGAGCGAATGATCCGGATAGACCCATGTTGATCGCAAATCCCATGCAGATAAGCATGGCTCTTCTTGGACCTCTTTTGGTGAAAAGCTCCGAGATGGGAGAACCCGATGAGCTATCTTCTTTAGATATGTTGAGCACTTCAGTTAACTTTTCCATTTCTCTGTCAACGGTCTGTTTATCATTACCTCTAAGCCAAGACATGGCCTTCCTTGATTCCATATGCCTATTTCTACTTATAAGGTACACAGGTGATTCGGGCATCCAGTAGAAGAGAAACACAAATAGGATAGGTAATGAGATGCATGCAAACCCCAACACTTGATATGAAGCGTATGAGCCCACTATATAGGATTGTAGGACACCTATAGAGAAAAATAGCATAACGTATGTTCCTAAAGAGCCTCTAACGTCATCTTCCGCTATTTCTGTCACATAGAGCGGGCAAAGGACGGTGTTACCGGCGCCAACGGACCCGATCATGAACCTTGCGATGAAAAGGGTCGTCTTGGACCTGGCGAAGATGATCATTAGCCAACATATGATCGGGGGGATACCCACAAGATACCCAGTGAGTTTCCTGCTATGGTTGTTCGACAAGTAGCCATAGATGGGTGTTAACAGGAGAGCCCCCAGGCAGACAACGGATCCCATCCACGAAGCCTCCTCGTCTGTCATCGGTTCGCCCCCGATAGGGGAGTTCTCTGATTGGAGGGATGGAAGGACAGGAGATGGCCAGCCCACGATCGTGCCTTGAGTGTACGCGGCAAGGTCCACTGTAAGAAAAAAATAATACGGTGAACCGCACTGACTTTCCCTCTCTTTATCTTAAGATAAAGACATTTACTAAACACTCTTAATATTTACTAAACTAAATATGTACGTTGTTTCAGAAGCACTACACCAAATATCATAAATTAAAAAAACTATTCACTGTTACAGAAACATTGAGAAAATAGGAACATTTTGTCCACCCAAGAGTATAACAATAAATTTCAATTTCAAAGACTTCTATAAATATAATTATGATTATAATAATGTAATTTGTATCATCATATTATCTCCGCAAATATTTGAAATACGAAATAACTAATTATTGTAAAGTAGTAGTACTATTAAGAATAAACATCTTTCATATAAAATATATTTTTATAATACCATTACTTCCTGAGCTATAAGAAATATATATATATATATATATAATATATTTAATATTTTTATAAAACCAACACTTCTTGAGCAATAAGTAAATATATAATATGAAACAGTTTTATTTTTAATAGTACTACTACCTTAAAGTATAATGAAGAGCTATTTCGTAACTCAAATATTTGTGGGGATATAGTAAAAATAGGAAATTTTCTCTTATGTGATCTACTATAAAATGCAATGGGAAAAGCAGAGTCGCCATTTTGTTTGTATTGGTAAGAAGTCCCTAGATACAAATTTAATCAAAAAGATTTTTTGAGAAAATCAATTTCATCTCTTCTTATCCTTCAGCAAACTACCCTTAATTTTAGAAGGAACTTTATGATAACACTAGATTTCAAATTTTAGCCCGATCGGTAAAATAGTGTCGGTTCCAGGCTGAGGTACAGGCACACATACGGCTTCCCGTAGATATATATATATTTTCTGTTTCAGGGTGTCATGAAACGTCAACGTTTATCAAAATCTAGAGTTTGATTTTTTTTTTTACGATCACAATACTTCTATTTCTGAGGGGCCAAGAGAAAGTAAAAATGTAGATAATATTAAACTATTGAGACCAGAACACAGCCAAGGAGCAGAATTTCCACCAACTTGCGATGGCTTTTTTTTGCCCTTAAGATAAAAAATTTCTTTACATTCTTTAAAAATAATTCTTAGGGTAGATTTAAATAATAAATTCATTCACAAACACCTATAGTGAAGAATCCTTTTGCAACCGTTTATGCACAAAATCAGTGCGCGTTTGAAAATAAAATATTTTGTAATGGCGTTATATTAAAAAAACATCATTTAGAATTATTTTATATTTTACAGACTACGAGTATATTGAGGAAATTGATCAATACTGAATACAAATTTTAATCAAATACATTTATATTTAAGACTGGCCTGCTGAAGATGGAGAGATTGGGGTTCAAATCCCGTTCTGGTCTACTAGGGCTGATTTTTACCATGGTTTATTACTCTCTTTCCATGCAAATACGAATAGGTCATCTCTAAAATTATTCCTTCCTCCTCCCAACCACGTTAGAATAAATATCATTTACGGTTATAACCTGAACGAATATTAAAACGCAACGATAAAAAATAAAATTTTCTACTAACTATTTTTTATAATTAGTAGCTATATAGCTTATAGACTACTCCAAAATATATATGTTTTAAATTTTTCAAGAATGTTTGTACATATAATTAAAATTCAAACTTAATGTGCACAAGTCTTTATGAACCAATTAGTAATTCTTAATACAATTAAAAATTACTATTTAAATTGTTTATGTTGTATTATAGACATTTTTCATTTTCCTTTACTATGTACAGTACTTTTTTCATTTATTATAACTTAAATATTTATCTTTAACATTAATACCTCATATTTAAAATCATTTAAATATGTTTAAAAATAAACTTTTTTTTTTCTGAGTCTTACTTCTTATTTAGGATATCCAAATTGAATTGTTCTAATAAATCGTTTCGAAGGTCAAATAGTCTGGAGTGATTTTCAAAATAAACTGGACTGCTGATGACTTGGAGATTGAGGTTATAATCCTTGTCGAGTGGACTGAGGGGGATTATTACAAAATGATTTTCCACTCTGCCTTCACGCAAATATGGGTACCCCTTTCTTGAAATTAAACCTTACTCATCCATAGAACATCACTGTGATTAATACATAATGGGTATAGCCCAAATGTATAATAATACATGATGATAGTAAAAGAATAGGGATGAGGAAGGTAGAACTAAGATAAAACGTACTCGCATTTGTTAAAGGAAGTGTGGAAAATAACCCCAAGGACGCCTGGTGGAGAATTAAACCTCACTGGCAAACCAAACCTAGTGAATCTGACATTTAATATTCATGCAAACTGAGGCAGGTGGTAAACAATTAATTAGTTGTGTAACTACGATGGTAAAATACTTTATAAATATTTTAAATAAAATTAACGACTCGAGATTTCCGTTTCACCTCTTCTAATTTTAGTAAATCCTTGAAAAACAACATCTCTATATTAGGATTGTTAAGGTTAGTGTAATAATGTGGTCTAATTTTAAAAAAATTATAGAAAACGCCTTTTATAAAATTTATACATTTTTTTAGGGTCAAGATTTAATTATTTGTATTAGATTATTTATTTTACCTTAAATGTATTGATAATATATTTAAAAAGGAATGGTTGAAGATCATATGACTTGATGTATTAATACATGAAATTAGTTCTAGTAGCTTTTAACCTTGCCAGATAGGGCTTTTCCTATGAGTATAGGACTGTAACAAATAACACCTGCTCTTAATGCTTCCATAAATAAAGTATGAAAAATGTTTATATTGTTGCGAAACCAACTCACACGCTAAAAGCGCTCCAGACGGTATCTTACTTAACATGTTACATTATTTAAACTCTTAAGGAATGTGTTGCATAATACAAACATGTGCGGTAAAATGAAACTTTCAAACAATGTCTATAACCCGCAAGGTGGGCGCGGGGATTGAATGTTAGACGCATCTAATTTGGATTGCTGATGACTGGGAGGCCGTAACTCAAATCCCTACAAGTTTTTTTTTATGATAACTCACTCTCCACAAGAATGAGGATAGAATTCCTCAAAATTTTACCTTCCTCATTCCTATAATATAATTAAGATCAATATATTCCGTACGGGGGTCTAGACATAACAGATAATAATTTTTTTTAAAGTAATTGTTTTTACGCTTTTTAATGAAAGTATTATTGTTATAATTAGTCTAGTTCCCTTGCCTAGGCCACGACTATACTTACAAATTAGTTACCCAAACGCGATGTATATTTGTATGTTCATCTCACATTTTACGAAAGAACATAATTTATCTGACAGTAGAAAATGTTACTAGCTATACTTTCACACCTAATTCGTTAGCAGCGTGGCGTAACTCTTGCAATAGACTGAACTGCCAATTACGGGAAAACTAGGTTCAAGTCCTGGTTAGGTGTACTGAGAGTGGTTATTTTTAAAGGGTTTGCCACTTTAGATGTCCATGAAAATGCGGGTATGTTTCCTATAAATTAAACCCGCTTAATGTATAACATACAGATGATTACAACCCGAAAGGGTAGTAAGACACAGTGCTAAAAATATGTGTACTCTCCCGTAACTAAATAGCATACGTATAACATGAACATATATTAAGAAGCGGTTATAAAAAAAACTTAAAGTCATGTGATACATGTTTGTAGTTTTTGAAAGATGCTCCAAATTTACATTCGAAATAAAATCACGACTTAGACAGGTGGTTATGCAAGGTTACTACAGTCTAGTAACCATGACTTGGTCACAAACGCGAGTGACTTTGGGACATACATATAAATAACATTACTTGAAGTTTAAGTGTCCTACCTAGTCAGTGCGTTTTCATCGTGACGACCAGTTAGCAAATATGGCCGTGCCCTAATACATGCATTCGGAAACTCATAACCCAAACCCCACATATAGCTTGTTAGAACCAAAATTAATACAAAATCCCTATACACTTACATCCGGAAAGCTTTGCTAATACCATTAAATTGTGTCAAAAGTCTCAGCGTACAGCACCGGGATAGCAAAGCTGTTCAAGCATGCACGTACAACAGGTTGCATAGAAGTTAGGCACGTGGCACTGCACACCTCAACATCTTAGAGCTCAGCAGCATAACATAGCACAATTAACAGTAAAAATACACCAGTCCATCTATAAATGCGAACAAGTCCTGAGGGTCATCATTAACGGTCCTAGATCACAGAAAGTGCTTGCCATTATTACATCTGCATTGCCGCGCGCCTAACTTCTATGCAACTTGTACACGCATGCTTGCACAGCTTTGCTATCCCGGCTATATATGTTGAAACTTTGAATGTAAGTGTATAATGATTTTGTATTACTTTTGGTTCAAACAAGCTATATGGGGGGGTTTGGGTTTTTAATTCCCGAAAATCCTGTGTGAACGTTTTTACTGATTTAAACCACAATCACTGTGTTAAAACTAAATATAGACGAAATAATATACAAACCAATGATAGTAGCCATATATTGAGGTAATTGTCGCCGTAACTTATTGTCAAGAAGTGTAGAAAGAGGTTCCTTTTGTTGCTTGCCGAGCATCTCCATCTTTGGCGCCTTATATTGATTCTGTTTAGGTTTATGGATCTTTAAAATCTCACAATATATTAATAATTTTATAGTAAGTTTCTCCAAATTCCTTTGTGAAGTTTCTATTTGATACAAATTTAGCAGTTGCACCTTATATATATTTGTTTATCAAATTCAATCTTCAAAGGATTTATGCATATTGTATAAATAAAAGCTACAGGCATTGTTTCGTAGTGATTATATTACTTAAAGTGATAGTACAAATATGTAGAAAAACATGAATATCATGAAATCGAAACAAGTAAATATTATGATGTAAGATAACTGACGCACTTCACAAATCCCCCTAAAAGTTACGATTCACTGCGCTGTTTCTATTAAACTTAACACGGAACCATATTTCTTAAATTCTATCTCGAGCATGAGGTTTGCAATTTTTCTTTGTCACGCCACGACTAAAATAAAACCAACTAACCAGAGAGTTCACTATTAAATAATGAACGAAAATACATTTTTGTCCTAGCGGAAAGGAAATGAAAAGTAGTAGCAAATGTTTAGACAAGATAATAAGTATCTACCACTATATCACTTGTAGACCGTTTCTGTTGTCTAGTGGTCAGAGCTCCTGGCTACAGATCCAGAGGTCTTGGGTTTGATCCCCGGTGCTTCTAGATTTTACTGGGTCAACTTAGCCTCATGAGGACAAATGAGGAGCTACTTGACTAAAGAAGTAACATCTATGGTCTAGAAAACTGAGACAATCCACTAGAGTGCTAGTTGTGCTGACCACATGACGCCCTCTATCTTCAAATATTGGTACTATTTTCGCCAATATGTGGTGGACGTTTGGTCAATTATTATTATTATTTAGCACCGCGTCTTACTACCCATTCGAGTTATACGCTAGTAGCTTATAGTTCGTTTGTGGGGCCACGTTATGGAATTAGTCTATATCTCTTTTATGATAGTATGAATATTGATTGTTAATTAATCGAACAGGGTACTACGTCAATGTTTTAAAACCAAGCTACCCAAAGCGGGGAACCAAGAAAGAATTAGGTTTATATTTAGCATATTATCTGAAACAAAATTATTTCACCACTTTTAAAATTTCATTATCATAGAGGTTTTATTTAGCAACGCATTTTACTAAGGGTTTAGGTCATACGCTTATGTACTAATTACGCTTATGGTTCTAGGTATAAGTAAGGTTATATTTAGAAGAAGAGTACCTACATTTGTGTGGAGGCAGAGGGGAAAACCATTTTGGAAAACGACCCTCAGTACACCAGACAGATTCGAACTTAGATTTCCCCGTCATCGAAAATCTAGTCTTCTGCGATTGTAGTGCCTTAGACCATGTGGTCACTGAAGTGGATGGGATCAAGTTTTAAATGATTCAATAAGTAGGATTTACATTATTGACAATGATATCAAACCGTTGACTAGGTCACTCACTAATTTTAGTCGATTTCATTACTTTTAAAATATAAATAGTATAAAATACTGATACACACAGTAATATTATTATCTTCACTTTTATTTAAGCAAAATTTAAAAAAAATCGATTATCACTAAACTAACCTTAAATTAAATCCGTGTTATTAAATTATTATTATTATTATTATTATTATTATTATTATTAGCACCGCATCTTACTACCCGTTCGGGTTGTACGCACTTACGCTAATGTGATTATGGTAGGGTGATTGTGAGATGAAATGGAAGATCTACAGTTTAACGTGGAATCCGAACCACGGGAGGCCTGGCATTCCCCACATTCACAACTTGTGATTAATAAACGTCCTGTCAGAGGTGAAGGAAGGGTTTTTCAATCAGATAAGTCTGTGCCGGGACCAAGGATTGAACTCCGTATTCCTAGCACAGAGGTATTACACCTTACCCCTAGACCAGCAGGTCACCCAATAATATATTTATTAATAAATAAACAGTTTTATTAGATAACCCTTTTTTGGTTCCTAGATTTGTTTTTAGCACCGCGTCTGACTACTCATTTTGGGCTAAATGCCTATCTGCTAATTACACCAATGCTTAAGGATGAGTAAGATTGAATTTTAGAGGAAGTGTAGCCTAATTTGGATGTGAAGAGAAAGTGGAAAACCATTTATTAAAAAACACCCTCACTACACCCTACTGAGAATAAAACCCCGAACACACCGTCATCGTCTGTATAGTCTATTGCGAGAGTGATACCTTATACCATGCGGCCACTGGAGTGGAACATATATGTTTTCGTCTCGAAATATATATTTTGGCGTTATAGGTTCATTTGAAAATATATTACTGCCTTTTATTGACTTAGAAATACACCGTACTATAATTAGTATGTCATAATAGTCCAAAATTATACTCCCTTACCTTCTTGTCGACACGCCCCCCCAATACCCCTCACTAAAATACCAACATTAAAAGTAAATTTAAAAAAAATCAAATTTCACAAAGAGAATTTCAGTATGTAGATTTAACCATTTTTAATTTTTGTAATTGATAAACATTTTTTCATTAAGTTTTAACTCGTTAGTGGTACGTATTCAAATATATAAACTAAGTGGAATATAGCTAATAAACTAAATAATACAATCACATTAAGTTAATACATAAAATGAATGTATAAATTATAAATAGACGTAACTTTAGTTTACTATGTAAGATAGACAGCTTACCTTGCATTATTCTACTATGGGATATATTATACAATAGGGTTATAGTGAAATTCGTAAGGATATGACTGCTACCGTTCAGGGTAAATAGAGTCTACATCGGGGCTGGTTGTTCAAACTAAATATATCAACTAATGTTATGTTAGGTAAACAAATACCATAGTATTATTACCCGATTCGGTGCTGTGTCCGTGTGGCTTAACGCGCTACTCTCACAGTAGAATAGAATTTTGAAGACGGGAAGATCGAGGTTCGAATCACGGTCTGGCATACTGAAGGGTTTTTTTCCTAAATGGTTTCCCATTCTCCTCCCTCGAAAATCCGGCTACACTTCATATAAATATAACTTTCCTCATCATTAAAGTCATTAGCGTAATTAGTACATAAGCGTATAACCCAAACATAGTATTGTTTCTACATGAAATTCATTTAATTAGACTTACACAATTATAATAATAACAATAATAACTATAATGCTACATATAATTTAATATCAACTAGTATCTTATACTATAATATAATAAATCATTTTATAGTGGATGTAAATAAATTCTATCTCTGAATTTCTTATATCACAGTAGATATTAAATTTAAATGTATAATTTTTAATATACAATTTGTGAATAATTTAATGTACTAATATATAATAAATTAATTCAGCGGAGACACCAAAAGTCGAATATATAGTATGAAAGTATACTTGTTACTATGTTACATAATATTTGAATTAGACAAGCTTCTTTGATTATGTTTACTCCTACTGTCAGCTGAGTGATACGTAATAAATATTCCACTAAATTAGTACAGTGAGAGATCTCACCTGATCCCCAAGAATATACCCAGCAACACGATGTTTTGTTAAGCAAAAAATAGTCTAGAGTTCAAGGACATTTCTGTGACTCAACAATGCTACTGGCTTTTCATTCGTTGTCTAACAGTGTAGCTCACTAGTAGTTAGGTGAGTAAAAACTAAGGAGGCTATTTCTTGGAAGTACGATATAAATATTATTATAATTCAATACTTTTTTGACCTAGTGAGGTGAAGCTCTGTTTTAACTTGACCAGCTGAAATTTCTTCTTTTAGTCCATCTACCCTGATATCTGTTCCATGATTGCTATCAAATTTGTGGGCAAAATTTTAAAGAAATTTAGCAGTGATATTCCTTGGACCAATGTCAAACATATACACATAGTTTTTCAATATGTTGACCATTCAAATCGCTATCTGTTTGTTTGTTCCAAGATAACCGCCAATTGAGTAGACTAATATTAAATAAATTTGGCAGGGACATTCTTAGAACTTTGAATAAGCGATTTATATATATAGTTTTTCAATATGATTATCTGTTTCAATATGTTGACCCCTTAAAAGGTTTTTTTTAGCTCTATTCAAGTGATTTTTATTTATAATTCTAGACTGGGGCTTAAATCTTCACGATAGGTGTTGGGGGAGCGGGTGTTGGGGGCGTTTGTTTGGGATTTTCCCTTTTCCCCCATCCTATTTACATTCAAACTTAAATGCTCTTCTCATAATTTTTATATTTATCTACCTGCCTCGGTGGCGTAGTTAGTTAACGCACTAGTTTCGTGCTGAGCTAGACTGCTGAGGGCAGGAAGATCAAGGTTCGAATCTCGGTCGGGTGAGCTCGGGGGGTGGTTTTTCCGAGATGGTTTTCCAGTCTCCCTCCACGCAAATGCGAGTTCACTTCCTCTAAATGTAACCTTCTCAATTCCTAACCCATTAAAGTAATTCGTACTTAAGCGTATAACCTAAACGGATAGTAAGACGCGTTTCTAAATACAAAAAATATATATTTATTTATATTAAGTTGTTAATCACCTTCATCCCCCTTAACAGCACCCCCACCCCTATCCTACACCCATGTTCATAGTTTTTAAGATCATGAATTAAAATATCATCTCATGATGAAGATTATTTTTGCTGCACCAAATCTTACTAGCCCCCCCTGCCCTCACCCCGTGTTCTATCTGCCTATATACTCTAATCATATACAAATTAAGGAGGCCAATCTTTAAAGGAAATATACTCACACATGCATGGAGGGAAAGTGGTAAGCCACCCGAGAAAAGATACCTACATTAAACCCAGTCGAGAATCGGACCCCAAGCTCCTAGTCACGGACAAACCAGACTAGAGGAGGTTAACACTTTAGCTCACATGCCTACTGATAATGATTTTAGCTAAATTTGTAAAATTGAGATCTCCTCAGGACAGTTTTTATGGCCTTTCAGTTCCATTAGAGACTGTCATAAGGGAGGTAGGTACAGATGTAAATAATCAAAAATTGGATCCGTCACCTGAATTAAGCTCCCACAAAGGAGAGCTGTCCAAGGAGGCTGGGGAGGTCCAAAGCTATAACTTACACAAGGGGGAGCTTTCTAAGGAGGCTGGGGAGTTCCAAAGCTAAAACTTACACAAGGGGGAGCTCTCTAAGGAGGCTGGGGAGTTCCAAAGCTAAAATTTACACAAGGGGGAGCTCTATAAGGAGGCTGGGGAGTTACAAAGCTAAAACTTACACAAGGGGGAGCTCTCTAAGGAGGCTGGGGAGTTCCAAAGCTAAAACTTACACAAAGAGGAGCTATCTAAGGAGGCTGGGAAGTTACAAAGCTAAAACTTACACAAAGGGGAGCTATCTAAGGAGGCTGGGGAGTTCCAAAGCTAAAACTTACACAAAGGGGAGCTATCTAAGGAGGCTGGGGAGTTCCAAAGCTAAAACTTACACAAAGGGGAGCTATCTAAGGAGGCTGGGGAGTTCCAAAGCTAAAACTTACACAACGAGGAGCTATCTAAGGAGGCTGGGAAGTTCCAAAGCTAAAACTTACACAAAGGGGATCTATCTAAGGAGGCTGGGGAGTTCCAAAGCTAAAACTTACACAAGGGGGAGCTATATAAGAAGGCTAGGGAGTTCCAAAGCTATAACATACACACAAAGGGGAGTTATATAAGGTGGCTGGGTAGTTTCAAAGCTAAAACTTACACAACGAGGAGCTACCTAAGGAGGCTGGGGAGTTCCAAAGCTAAAACTTACACAACAAGGAGCTATCTAAGGAGGCTGGGGAGTTCCAAAGCTAAAACTTACACAAAAAGGAACTACCTAAGAAGGCTGGGGATTTCCAAAGCTAAAACTTACACAAAGAGGAGCTATCTAAGGAAGGTCGTGGAGTTCCAAAGCTAAAGTAAATAGAAGTTACAGTCGATATAACTAGGACACCATATTTACACTAAAGGGGGAAACAATTCTTCATTGCTTCAGCCCGCAATCAAGACATCCTGCCAGAGCAACCACTGGCGATAAAGTGTGTCATGTGGCCAGCACAACAAACTATCCGGCAGTTTTCTAGATCAGAGCCACTACGTTTCCATTAAAGTAGCTCTTCATTTTGTCCCCATGAGGCTGAGTTAATCCCGTCCCAGAACCACTGCTTCACAGAAGAATCTGGATGAACCCAGGACCTCTGGATCTGTGGCTAGTAACTCTGACCACCAGATTACAGAGGCGGACATTGGCAAAAAATATAAAACATGATATATAATTAAAGCTATTATCAAATATCCCATTACTAAAATCTGCTCACTTGACACTTTATTACTTTAATAAATGTTTAATTATAAATGTAAATATTTATTTATTCATAAATGGTTATTTATTAATATATTAGTGTCAATATACTAATATCAGTTTGTATATGACTTGGTGTATGGATATTGTTGAAGCAAAGGAATTATGCAAGGAAAGGGAACTGTTGAAAAAGTTAGTGAAGATGGATTAAGAACGAGGTTTTGAGCTATAGGTACCGTTTCTTGCTTGGTTAAGTGTGTGTGTGGTTGTGTTTATGTATGTATGTATGTATGTATGTATGTATGTATGCAATACATGTAATGTATATAATTTATGTATGTATGAATGTATATATATATATGTGTGCAGTATGTGTGTATGTATGAATGAATGAATGTATGTATGCATGTGTGTATTATACATTTGTGTATGTATGTATGTATATGGGTGTGCATGCATGTATATATGTATGCATTTATGTATATATTTATGTATATGTGTATATATGTATATATGTATGAATTTATGTATATATTTATGTATATGTGTATATATGTATGTGTGTATGTATGTATATATGTATATGTTTATGCATGCATGTGTATATAATATATGCATTTGTGTATTTATGTATTTGTTTATTTGTGTATGTATGCATTTGTGTATTTATGTATTTGTTTATTTGTGTATGTATGCATTTGTGTATATATGCATGTATATATGTATGTGTGTATGTATGCATATATGTCTGTAGAAGGCGATGTATCTGATTTTTATTTAAATATAGTGAGACAGGTTTTATTTGAATACATTTACAATTTTTACATTCTCATGTCAAGAAAAAGTATTTTAATCGTCACAATAACAGCAAAATAGAAAACTCAACTCGTGACCTGGCATCAAGAATTGTCAGCCATTCTAACTGGTCAAATAAACTTAAGTAAGTTCTTGAGATAATAATATAAATTTGACTGAATGTGTGAATTAACATGAAAATGGTTTTATAGCATTTTGACACTAAAAAATAATATTTATTATTATTATTAATATTATTATTAATATATTTTCATATTACACTCATGACAGCTGAGATTTTTATTCAAAATTGATTTAAATAATAACAACTAAACTAGTTTCATAGAATAAAAATTTATTATTATTATTATTATTAGCACCGTGTCTTACTACCCGTTCGGGTTATACGCACTTACGCTAATGTATAATGGTAGGGTGATTGTGAGATGAAATGGAGGGCCTACAGTTTAACGCTTGTCAGAGGTGAAGGAAGGGTTTGGTAATCAACTAAATCTTTGCCGGGACCGAGGATTGAACACCAGGCTCCCAGTATAGAGGTCTGACACCTTACCACTAGACCGCCAGGTCACTCAACAAATATTATTACAATTAATTGCACATGACCAGTGCCTTCTTTTAGTTACGAATGTAGCCGTATCAAGTAGGAGTGAAGAATTACCTTGGACATGGGATGATTCCTGACTATCTCAGTTGTAGAGCATTGGGGTGTTATATCAAGGGTCCCGGGTTCGATTCCCGTATAAATATTAATATTTCTTTTAAAAAACCCATTACAAATGGAAAGTAATAAATAACTTGTCAACAATCGTCGCTATAGACTGATCTGTCTTGTTTATTTCTTTTTGTTCCAGGTAGGTAGTCAGATTCTTCACTTTTCTTAGAGATATTCTTCTCCAACTTGGTAACGTCTTTTTGCCCCATGACCTTCAGGCACCCGCATAGAAATGTAACTGCAGACTTAGTTCTCAGATGAATGCGTAGATATATTTACACTCCATCTCAAGAATTCAAATTAAAGAAGTGAGTATTATCACAGATAGTGTTTTCATATGGGTTTAAATTACGTCATCAATAATTGTTTAAAGTTAGCTAATGTTTCTTTGACGAACTTAGAAGTGGATGTGTTGTGTATTGTCTAGATGTCATGGCGTCTAAATGGTAGAGATAATATGAATGAATATACTTAGGTAGTTGTCGCTATTGATCGCAGCCAGTCACAAATATTGGGTGTTGGCCACATATTTATTGCACAGTCTAAGAGTACAAAGTATATTGTGCTAGTAAAAAATAAACAATCAGCATGGAGAATAACTACTTGAAATCTCGCTATAATCTTTAAACAAAAGATATTTACTATTTGATTTTAGTGAACAACAAATAAATACAACATTGTGGATGTTTGAATATCTAAAATAACTGGAATAAATAAGCGAGAATAAACGCAGATCACTAACATTAACATAAAATTATTATTTCAAGTCAAGGCCTTCATACTTGTATTCGGTCAATTTTTTTTGAAATTTTATTATAATCACTAATCTATCGAATACAAAAAAAAAACTCAAGGTATATAGGTTTAAAGCATCCCATCTCTAAATCTGTAAGAAATAGTATATAAAATAATGATATATAATATCATATATCCTAATTATATCAAACTATCATATATCTCCATTATAGATATCTGTTTATCTATCTACTTATCTATCTCTCAATGAGTAAGTTATATATATTTACAAATAGGCTATAATTTATAAGTTTTGGAAATTCATTATAATTCTTTATATAGATAAAGAAATAATCATAACTAACCTCCAAAAATTATATTTATCTTTAGTTTTCGAAACCTAAGACACTTGAATAGTGATCAGATGAAAGATGAACACAATATTTATTTGAGTTATTTTTGTGTTAAAAGCAAAGTGTTTTACGATACTAAGTTTGATCAACATCCATCTATTTATTTAGAAAATACTTTACACAATTTAAGCGTCCAATTTATACAAACTTTAAACATACTTATTTAAAGAATCAAAACACACATACATTTTGGATCTGCCTCTAGTGATATATTATGTCAGCTCAAAGAACTGCTTAGAACTTTGTGTATATGTCACCGGCAATGTGTGAAATCCAGGTGTTTTATAAAATGCCTAGGATTTATATATAATTAGAGAGTAGTTTTGGCAAAGTATGAAATAAATGCGTTTTGTTGTTTTATTTCATACTTATTTTCAAGTCCTTTGTCCTCTTTTAAGTCCCGTAATATGTTAGCAATTCTTTTATCGAGTTCTATGTAAGTCTTGCACCGTTTTCTTGCAGGATCATTTAATTCCCAGGATTTAAGCTGGTCAGGTTAGGTTATTTTAGAATAGGGTAGCTAGGTAAGGTAAGGTTAGGTTAGATTAGGTTAGCTATTGTTCTCGGTAATATATAATGACTGGTTATTCTATAAATTTCCCACGAAAATATAAAATATAACAGCAAAACTAATTTATTTCATACTTTGCTAAAACCCCTTAGGAATTATATAGAAAGCCTAGGCATTTTATAAAAGGCTAGGTTTACACACATTGCCGTTAACACATTTACTGCTTTTCAACACAAGCTTTTATTAGTAAAAATAATATACATCAAATTGCTGGCCATACATCACAATACTTTAGTTATTTTTATTTAGAGTTGATTTAATTTTGTACTGATGATTTATTATCTGTTTTAGTCTAAAGTTGTATTTGATAAAGTAACAATACTTTTATATGATTCCATCCACTAGTTTTATTAACCACGTTCGGTGCATATGGTTGGAATCAAACCAACGTCTTCTAAGTAAGAGTCAGGCATACTATTCGTATGAATAAACCGTTTTAGCAAGAGGTCTTTCCAAATGTCGTATAAGTTATTGTTTCTAAATATTGTACCTTAATATTTTTTTGAAGAACGGACAATTATTTCAGAGGGAAAAATTTGTCTAATTCGTTTTTACTCATCTAGCTTAATACAATAATCAACAATCTTATTAAAATATCTTTTTACTCATTTATTTTTACAAAAATATTTGTATACGATACAATGCCCTGATAGAAATTTATTTTTCACTGATCCACGTATTACTACCCGTCCGGGCCATACACACAAATATATATGTATATATAGATACACACACACATAC